>CAKNXH010000590.1:179665-248510 GCA_932178445.1 Andricus quercusramuli
GGGGGGGGGGGGGGGGGTAGAGGAATTTATGGGGAAATCAGGGGAGGGTAAGTGGAGGAAGTGAGGGTGTAAGGAGGGGGTGTAGAGTAAGTGAGGAAAGTAGAGAAAATGCTTGGAAGTGCGGGATTGTAGTGAGGAAGGGTAGTGAGAGAATTGAAGGTAGTGGCCATACCCTACTTTCCCTTCCCAACCCTTCCTTTCTCTCGTCACCCACCACTTCACCCTTAGTTTACCCTCCATTTCAGAACTTTTCCCTTCACTCCATTCTCCTCTTCTCACTTCTCCAGCCAACACTTCCCTTTACCTACTTTCCTTTCCCATTCATCAATTTCCCTCCCTCACTCACCAGCACTCCCCTACTAGCTTTAAAATAGTAGTAGGTAGTAGTAGTACGGCTAGGAGGGTAGTGCGGGTGAGTAGGGGAGGGAAATCAACGGCTGGGTGAGGAAAGTAGGTAAAGGGAAGTGAGGAGAGGGGAACGGAGAAAAAGAATAAGTTGTGAAATGGAGGGGAAACAAAGAGTGAAGTGGTGCATGCCGAGGGGAAGAAAGGGTTGAAAAGGGATAGTAGGGTATAGCTGGGGAAGGAAAGTAGGTAAAGCGAAGTGTTTGCTGGAGCATTGAGGAGAGGGGAACGGAGAGGAGGAAGCAGTTCTGAAGTGGAGGGGAAACAAAGGGTGAAGTGGTGTGTGAAGAGGGGAAGAAAGGGTTGAGAAGGGAAAGTAGGGTGAGAAGGAGTGAGGAAGTATGGAAGGGGGAGGGTTAAACAACTTGATTTACGTCTTTATGGGCTACGAAAACCCTTTTTTGTAGACTTACCGCGCGGCGCCTACTTTGAGTAATTTTTTTGCATTTGGTTGATGGGATACATATCCACAACTTTTTTCCAAACATTTTCAATGAAATTATTTCTGTTTGAGCCGAAGAAAACCCCACTATTTTTTTGAACATGAAAAAAATTCCTAACATTTTTCTCACGTCATTTCAAAATAATCAAAAAATGAAAAATTATCATCAGAAAAAGTTGTAAAGTTTCTGCAAATGAAAAGAAAGAAGGTATGTGGGAGAAATGTCTTTTCAATTGAAAATAAGAGTGCCATTAACCAAAAACAGAAAAAAAGGAATATTTTTGTTCATATTCAAAAAAATTCTAACGTGATAAGAAATCTATTTTTCTCATATATAATTTCTAATGTATTATATTTTAGAGGATTCGAACGAACTTTTCAAATTGAATACAATAAAGGGGGGGGGGGGGGAGTGATATAATTTTTCTATTCTTTCTTGCATGTGATACATTTTTCGGAATGAATCCATCCTTTTAGGTCGAAAATACAGCTCGTTGGTTTAAAGTTAAACAAAACTATTGAAAATTCATTTTCTCGGTGAAGATTCATAATTTTAGTTGAAAATTCAACTATTTGGTTGAGACTAGACTTTTTTGTTGAAAAATCATATTTGTGGGTTGAAGATGTATCTCTTTGGTATGAAATCTCAACAATTTTGTAGAAAATTCATATTTTTTAGTTGAAAATTTAACTGTTTTGTGGGAAATTCGTCCTTTTGTCTCAAAAATTCAACAGCTTGGTAAAAATTCAACTATTTCAATTGAAAATATTTTTTTTAAATGAAAATCTTACTATTCCACTCTTGGTTAAAAAGTGATCTTTTTAGAATGAAAATTCATCTATTTGTTCGAAAATTCGTCTTTTCTGGTAGAAAATTAACCTTCTTGATGGAAAATTCAACTCTACAGTAAAAAATGATGCATTTTGTTGCAAAGTCTTTTTTTTTGTTGTAGAAAATAGACCTTTTTGGTTAAAAATGCAACTGATTCCTTCAAAATCGATTTGTTTTAGTTGAGGATTCAAGTACTGTATTCAAAATTCATCTTTTTTGGATAAATTCAATTGTTTTGTATTGAAAATAAAAAAAAATTGTTTTCAAATATCAACTGTTATATTTTGTTACTGAAAATTCATCTTTTTAGGTTGAAAATTCAACTTCTTGGTGAAAAGCTGAACTACTTTCTTAAAAATTCATTTTTTGTTGGAGATTCATAATTTTGATGGAAAATTCATCTCTTTGGCTGAAGATTGAACTACTTTGTTGACATTTCTCTTCTTGGGGGTAAATCTTAATTTTTTAAACTAAAAATTGAACTATTTCTTTGAAAATTAACTTTTCTTGGAAGTTCAACAATTTGGTAGAAAATTCAACTACCTATGTGATAGATAATTCAACTGTGTTCTGAAATATTCGTTTTTCAATTGAAAATGAGCTATTTTCAATTTAAAATCTTACTATTTCCTTTTGCGTAATATTGAGGGAGGAGGGCGGGTCCGGTCGTTGTCTATTGTTACAGTATCGTTATAAGAGAGAATAGAGGGTTGAAAAATAGTTTTAAAAAGCGTTAGGTAATATATGGAAGACACCTAAGATATGAGGGACAGGAAGGAATCCCCTAAATAGGTCGAGTGAGCAGGTGTGCCTTATCGAGTGATACAGTAATACCAGTGGAACAGGTGTGTCTTATCAAAATCTGGGTTCACCTGTTACGAGAAACGTGAAACATATTTCGGGGATCTCGAAGTTTTGTTTTAAGCTTGTCGGAAATAATGCGCAAGGGTTGTACTTCGCGGCACTAATTAACGTACAACACGAGCGACGCAAGTGCAATTTGGCCAACTTCGTTACTGAGCAAGGTGTAATCTGATTAGTCAGTTTGTAACCCCCTCTACATTTTCGCTCGTGTCCATTGTTGTGTCGTTCCTGCCTTCCTGAGATACTTTCAACCTGACAGATGTCTCTCCCAATATCCAGTTTTTCCTGAATTAAATTATTCGCGATGCATTCCTCCTTGTTATCTGCTAACTTAAACGTCCGAATCCCTTTGTGATACCTCTTTAATTATTATTAATGCTAGCAAAAATGAGGCACCACGCGCGTTATACTGTCTGGGATCAAGAAATTTGGTGTAGATTTTTAGATTATTCTAGAATTTCAATGCTGCTTATTTGAACACGTTTGTTCCACAACACTGATTTGACCCAGGTTGCTGATCAATCTCTCTAGCAGTTACCCCTGGTGAAGAGCTTCACAGAGTGACCATGTAAAGCTCTCCGCGCGGGCCCGTTAGCATCCAAGCTCTTTCGTTTTAGACGTCTCTTAAGGCCCATGCATACTCGAACGCGAACGCGAACGCCTACGCCTACGCGACGCACTTTGGTACGCATTTTTGAGTTATACTGAGTAGAGGCGAACAGCAAAACTCGTCGCGGTCCACTGCAGTGTGGCAACCGATTCACTTTTTTTTTTTAATTACTCAATACAAAATTCCTAGCAAACTCAAGGTTCCTGATTTTTATTTTGTTTATTTAAAAAATATTATATTCATATAGATATCAGAAAAAATGAAACCAAATTTTATTATACCTATCTTCAATTTAAGATTCTTCGTTGGAAAATCATTTTAGCGATTTCTCGGCCGTTTCAAAACATGTGGCTACCACATTTTGTATTGTCTACTGACGGTCTGTCAACCTACCTTTGCCTACCTGCGTACCATATACTTTTATATTAACTAGGTACAGCTTCGTTTCTCGGTCTTTGACTGTACATGTGCTTTGCTACTCAAAGACTTTCAGTTACCTTTAATTTATACATATTTTGACGGCTTGTACCGTAAGCCGCTGCAATATCCGACAGGGATTACATTACTAGAATGTGAACAATCATTATGAACAATTATCTGCTAAGTTCATTGTGATACAATAATAACAGTTTTTACAACGGAATGGACCATAACCTTAACAACAAATAACACACTCTTACCACGCAAGAGTACTTCCAGAATACAAATAATTTGATTATTGTATGTTTTAATTATTGTAAACAAATAAAATGAACAAGAAGCCAAATATCATACTTGCGGTTGAAAAACATTTGTTTTTAGCTAAAAATGCATTAAATTATTGTGAGAGTGATTGTTAGTCAGAATATCCATAAATTATTAACAATTAGAATAGTTGCAAACAATGTTTGGCATAAATTTGGAATTCATGGTTTTTTTCAACTGTGTTTTGTCTCTTATCATTTGCATTCATGCAGATATTCTTACAAATAATATATGTTCAATTATATTTGTGAAAATACAACAATTGTTGATGTTTTAAACAAATATAAAACTTTGGCACTTTGGCCTGGAAAATAATTTTCTGCACCAAAACTGCTTTAAATTTTTGTTAGAGACATTTGCAGTCACTATTTATATGTAAAATTAACAATAACCAATTGTTATTATTTATTGTTATTATTTCATTCCAAATATCACGAAATTTTCATATATTTGAAAAATATTGTAATTTTTGTTTACAAAAATTTTTCTTATCTGGAAATACTTTAAATTATTGTGAGTGATCGTCAGTAACAATTTCTAGAAAAAAATAAGAATTAAAATATTTATAAACTATTGTTGTTGAAAATGTTGTAATCATTGGTTTTTCCATTTCTGATTTTCCCTCATCATCTAAATTGATGCAGATATTCTTGAAACTAACACAGGTTCAATTATATTTCTTAAAATGAAACAATTGCTAATCTTGTAAAGAAATGAGATAAGTAAACATAAAGCTTCGGCACTGTGGCCTGGAAAATAATTTTTTTGCACTATAACTGCTTTACATTTTGGTTAGAGAGATTTGCAGTCAAAACATTATTTTCAAGGCCAAAGTGCCAAAGTTTGATATTTATTCACTTCATTTGTTTAAAGGAGCAACAATTGTTGGATTTTCACCAATATTATTGAACATATATTATTTTTAGGAATATCTGCAAGAATTCAGAAGCTACAAGGAACACCGCAATTGAAAAAACTACAAATTTCAAATTTGTTCAAAAAATTGTTTATAACAATCGTAATTGTTAATAATTCATCGATATTCTGACTAAAAATCACTCTCACAATAATTTAAAGCATTTTTAGCTAAGAACAAATGTTTTCCAACCACAATTACGATATCTGGCTATTTGTCAATTTAATTTGTTTAGAATAATTTAAACATATAATAATCAAATTATTTATGTTCTAGGAGTACTTTTGCGTTGATTCAAGGTGATTCACATTATATGCGAACCGTTGATGAAGAGTAAATAATAATTATGTGACAATGTCGATTTTCTCATACTTTGAGAAAACATATAATAAATAAACAGATGAAAATTCGAAACATCTATGAACAAGGTGCTCTTTGAAAATTAGCGCTCTTCAATTAACAACGAACAAATCGCAAATCGGGGCAAAATTGAGGTCTGTAGACTTTTTTGAACGAAAAATATCCCTTTGGTCCCACTATGTTTAGCACAGTGGAACGCATCTACGCGTTTGCATTTGCGTTTGCGTTCGAGTATAAACCAAACCTCGCCCCAGTGCGAAGGCGTACGGTCAAAACTGTGAAACGCGTCAGGTTAGACTTTTTCTCAGCGTTTCGGCGACGCGCTTGTCCAGTGTGAACCAAACCATTGCTTAACCCTTAAATGACACACCTCTAAATAATCACGTAGATGACACATGGGGTCCATTGGACCCCAGCGAGAAAAGTGTGGATAGTTTCTGGAGTTTTCAATATTTTGGTTTGAAGTTTTTTTTGCAAGTGACTTAATACTTCTGAATTATAGTCAAATAAGAGTAATAATGAAATTTTGTTGTTAATATAGTGAAAAAAATTAAAAGTAAAAAAACTTGGATTTTTCTCCTTTTTTGCATAAATAACCATAACTTTGTCAGTTTATAATATTTTCTGCTAAAAGTTGGACGGTATACGCCTCAGATACTACCCTTTAAGATATTACTAATGATTTTAATGAGCTTTTTAACAAAGGTATTTATCTCGGAGAAAGAAGTGAGCAATTTTAGGTCAGGAAAAAGTACAGTCGAGGCTTGGATTGAACTAATATATTGTTAATACAAAAATTTTACAAAATGTTATCATCGAAGAAACTTGTTTCATACGGTTGAAAAACTTTATAAATCATAAAAAACCGCTGTTTATAAAAATTACTCTACTGGAGCACATTCGTTACACATGTAAATGCGGTGCTCGTCGCACATAGGTCGTAGGTTACGCTAAGCTGACATTCTCGAGTTTGGCGTCGGTGTCGTCCTCTTCCATCTAATAATTTGAAAAATTTCAGAATTATGCTACTGAAAATTTTTTTATCGCGATCACTGTAATACTTACGGTTTAAATCTTCAACTGAGCACAAAAACGTTTAAAAAAAAAACAATTTTGAATTCACTTTTTTTGACGCTAATGACACATTGGGATCCGTTTGACCCCACCGCGAAAACGAACCGTCGCGCTGGGCGTCTATCGACTGCCTGGTCCGTTCTCTTCCCACCAAAAGGTAGTTACAGGTCTGAACGAAATGTATATGGAGCCTCATGTCACAATTCGAGCGGGAAAATTGGAATTTTTGCAACCGAAAATGGTGTGGGGTCCATTGGACCCCCAGTGTCATTTAAGGGTTAACACAGTTTCTATCCTGACGCAAACGCGAACGCCCGCTCGCATTCAGTTTTGCGTTCGAGTATGCATGGGCCTTTACTCTACTGGCAGTTTTCATTATGCATTTCTTATCAACTATTTGTCGGCACTCTCAGTACTCGCAACGAGGGCCCAGAGCGATACTGCGCATGCATGAAGAATAGCTTTTCACTGGTAGAGAGAAGAGAAAAATTAGCTATTCCCAATCTGCAACAAAAGACAAGGCTCTGCTTAACGCATGCGCAGTAGTGCATTGGGCCATCGTTGGGAGCACTGGCCACACTTTCCTGTCCTGGCATACATTTAGCTTCCTTCACGTCCATTAATTTTCTAATGCAAGCTCTTGCGTTTCTATTGCTTTTTATCTCCTTTCGACTTAGTCTCGTGAACGTATCCCCACTATTCTTTCATCTGTCTGCCTCTGGGCACGCTACCATATAATTTAAATAAATAAATTTGTTTCGTCAGTCATTCTTGTGTTATTTCCTCAGCATGCCCAAACCATCTCAACAAATTTTTTTCATTCTTCTCAAACCGTGCTTCTTCTACGGATTTTTGGAACGTCGACACTTGCGACAAATATGTTGACTTTCTTAAATATTGCATTCCCAAAGCAGCAGAAAAAAAACAGAACTAGCGCGATATTCAAAATAGAAACTTTATTCCAATAGACAAAAGAGTGATAATCATTATATAGTTGTAATATATTATTGAAAGCCATAACAAATGTATGTTATTGAAAAACATATTGTTATAAAAAAACTAATAGAAGAAAAAATACATGAAAACTAAAAAAATGACTTGAAAAATTGCAAAATAAACTCCTATGTCTGTTGGAATAATTCTTCTATTTGAATATCACGCCAGTTTCGTTTATTTCCCTTCTGTTGCTTTGGAGATGCAAAGAGAGGACGAAAAATCGCCCCCCGATAATCATTCGTTGCGCTAACATTTCGAATTGATTTTTTTAGGTAAATTTTCTGGGTTACATTACCCCCTACATAAGCCTTGGTTTTCAATTTTAATTAATTTTAATTTCAATATTAATTTCAATTTTAATTTTGCTTTTAGGTTTAATTTGAAATTTTAGTTTAACATTAATTTTAGTTTCAATTTTAATTTTATTTTAGAATTCAGGTTAAATTATTTTTATTTTTTTTTTCATTCAATTTTCATTTTAATTTAATTCTTTTTTTTTTTTTAATTTGGTAGTGTCTATCCTTTCATTTCGAATTTGATTTGGGACGACTGAAAAAAACACTGGAAAGTAAAACTCCCGACACTGTAAGATTCCCGAATTATTGGAAAATTCTGGAATAATCAAATTCCTGAATAATAAAATTTCCGAATATGAAAATTGCTTAATTGGAAAATGCCCGAATAATAAAAATCCCGACTTGGAAAATTCCCGAATAATATAATTCTCGAACATTTTATAATGTTGCCGAATTGGAAAATTCCCGACATTATATAATTGTACAGAATTTTATAATTCCCGAAAAATAAAATTCCTTTTTATTCGGGAATTTTCTAGTTTGGATAAATTATAATTCGGCAATTTTCCCTCAATCATTTTTATCATTCGGGAATTGTATTATTCCGAAATTTTATTATTCGGGAATTTCACAATATCGGAAATTTTATTTTCCAGCATTTTTCAGTCGTCCCTTTGATTTAAATTCCAGTCATAATTTTTATTTTAATCATGTTTCTGTAATCTGTAACATTTATTTTAATATAAGATTCCATCCCAGCAGGAAGGGAAGCAAAAAAATTAATAATTTACTATGGGATTTTATATCGTAATAAGATGTTCGCAAAAAGCATTTTGGTATTCTGAGTCTTCCTGGTGTTTTCCATTTTCCACACTAATCCATTTTGAACATGTTTACAATTGAAAAATCGCGAATTTTTTGAGTTCTTAATATCTGTAGTTTAAAATCATACATTTTTGAACATTTTCTTGAAATAGGTCTACCTTGAAGATTCCCAATAATTGAAGAACTTTCAATTTTCAATGTATATAATTTGAAATGATGCAATTTCAGACCTGACGAGAGGGGTACATGCTCAAAATTACAACTTTTTTTATTGTAAAACTTAAAACTTGCATCATTTTCAAAAGAAATTTGTCGGAATTGAAGTCTTTTTAATTTTGAAAATGCATACTTAGAAATTTTTGAGTTTGGATGATATTGGCCATCGAAAGTCAAGTTTTTCCTTCCAAATCTTTCAAACTGAAAAATTTTCCCTTGTAAATCATTAATATTACAGAATTTTTATTTGCGAAACCTACGAATGTCATATTTTTCAATTGTCAATTGTTAAAATTAACAAATCTTTAATCATAAATCTTCAAAATTGAAAAGATGTTTTAATTTTAACAGTTTACAATTAAAAATTCTTTATCTTTAACGATTTGCAGATTAAAATTCTTTAATTTTTCAAGATGCAAAATGAAAATTCTTAACATTTTCGTAATTTTGGAAGTCAAAAGTCAAGTTTTCAATCTAAGTCTCTCAAAATAATGAAATTTCATATGTAAATCATCAAAACTACGGAATTTTGAATTGTATACATTTTCAAAATTACAGAAATTTTTACAATTTATAATTGAAAATTCTTGAATTCACAAAATATAAAATCACAAATTATTCACATTCGAAGATTTATATTCCACATTTATGTAATTTAGAACCTTTTATTCAATAGTTCGATTTTGAACATTAACTATGCGAAGTGGTTCAATTTTCACAATTTGCAATTTAAAATTCTTCAATTTTTAAGATTCATAATTAAAATTTCTTTAATCTCAACTTGTTGTAAATAACAATTCATACATTTATATAATTTTGAAACTCAAAAGTAAAGTTTCATATTTTAATTCTTCCAAATTGAAGAAGTTTCGAATGTAAATCATGATAATTATAGAATTTTGAATTGCAAAAGTTAAAACTTGTATAATTTTTAATTGTAACAGGTAAAAATTGAAATGTGTTTACTTTCTAAGGTTTTCAATTCAAGGTTGTACAATTATCAGGAGTTCCTAAATTTGGATGATTCTTGAAACCAAGGATCAATTTTTCAATTCTAACTTTTCCAAATTAAAGAAATGTGGAATTTTAGGCACCAAAATAATATACTTCTTAATTTCAAATTTGAAAAATTAAAAACTCTCCAATTTCAACTATTTAAAATTCAAAGTTCTAAAATTTTGAAGAGCTACAACTGTAAACTATTCAATTTCGAATGTATAAAAACAAAATGCCTCGAGTCGATTTACGACTTACATGATATCATACTTCACAATTGCTCTAATCGATATTTGCTAGAACGCAATTAAAGTTTGAAGAACCTTCAATTATTGGGAAATTCGAACAATTTCATTACGATTATCACATAATGCGATGTCTACACCATTGACATGAAAATCATGCTAATTGCCATATTATCGGCAGCCACCGCTGTATAAATTACAGAAGCATAATTAATTTTATCTGGCAACGCATTGTACCTTTCACATCTGCGGGACGCATTTGCAATATAAAAATATTAATGTCAATAAAAGAGAAACAGTCAAATCAATCAAATTTTATGGGAAAAGCAAAAAGCCGTCCCAGAGGTACAATTTACAAGCGATTGAATGGATTATTTTTTATGTAGGTGGATGTATTAGTTTGATAATTATTTTTTGAACAAATGATAATCTCATGAAAAAGTCGATAGACCTAGCACCATTAAGCTTTCCCTACTACAATAAATAAAAATATTACCTAAATCATTAAGAAAAAGATCTTGAAAATTTTGTTTTTCATTTATTTCATAAATAAATAATACTTTTTAACCGAAAGAGTATACAAAGTAGGCATCGTGCCGTGCGTCTACAAAAGAGGGTTTTCTAGCCGATTAAGACGTTGATTATGTCTTCCTAACCTCCCCGCTCCCGCATTTTCCCTTTCCTACATCCCCTCATTCCCCTCCCCAAACATCAACATTCGCTTCCTCTCCCATCTCCTATTTCTTCCTCATCTATCCCCCCCTTTCCTTAATACCCCTGCTAACATTCATATTCCCCCACTTACCTTTCACAACCCTCACTACCCCTCCCCCATTAAGTCGCGCTACCCAAATAACATTTCCCTCACTGCCCCTACTTCTCCTACTTTCCCTCTCATGATATCCCCTACTTTCCCATCCCACATTCCCTTTCCCTTATTTCATCCACACATCCACCTATTTCCCCTCACCTTACTTTACCCACTGACCCTCAACTCATTTCTCATCGCTTTCCCTACTTCTCTCTTCATCTCCCCTCACTTCCCCTTCTTTTATCTCTCCTATTTCCCTTATTTAGCCTCCCCCCATGTCCCTCTACATGTCTACTTGTGAGTTAGGAGTTAGAAGTTATGAGTTAGCAGTTAGGACTTCCCTTGACTTCCCCTTCTTGGAAAAATCACAACGGATGGATAGACGGACACCCAATCAAAACTATTAGGGTTTCTTTTCGGCACTATGAAACCCTAAAAATGAGCTCAAACTTTTTTTTAAAAAAGGTCATCATATTCTAAAAGTTGTTAGAATGCATTTGAAATACATTGATTCATAATGAACATTCTTTATTTTTTAGTCAGTTTTTAGGAATTCCTGACGTGCAGACTACTTCCCCCCTCCCATTATTACCAACCGCCTTCTTCCAAACTTATTCTTTATTACTTCCTCTACTTCTACCCCTTATTTCTCATCTTTGTCTCTACTTCCCTTCTCCTAATTTCTCTCACATCCCTAGTTGCTCTCCTCTCACTTATACTACACACGCCATATTCCCCTACTTGCCCACCCCGTCTTTCCCTACTACCCCTCCCACAATTTTTCCTACTCCTTCTCTCATTTCCCCTAGCTTCCTACACCTCATTCCCTTACCTGCCCTTGTTTCCCCTACTAAGTTAAGAAAAGTTAGTTGTAGTAAAATATTTGAAACCGAACAAATATTATTAATAACATTTTGTATCGGAGAGCGCAAGTCCGTAAACCTACGCTCTCAGAGAGTTCTCCGAAACATCCATAATTTAGAAGTGTCGTTATATATTTATGAAAGATTTTTTTGAAAATGAAATGATGAAAAAATGGAGAAAACAAATTTAATCTTCATTCCTATATGACTGGAGTACAATCCTATTCCTAATTGCTCAGTACGAGATAGGGGCGTGGACGCTATCACACAGTGGGGCAAAATGACGAAAAAATCTTCAAAATTAGAGTGCGGCTACAATTATCAACCGCTTTTTAGTTCTTTCAAATTGAAGCCAACTACATTTTCCGGAAAAGCGAGATCGTAAATTAAAAAAAATAAATTTATTCAACCGAAAACTTTGAAAAAATCCTAATTTTGAAGGAACGAATGCATGAACAATGCACAAATTATTCAGGCTGTGCATATAATCAGGAACATTTTATTGGAATAGTTCAATTTTTAAGATAAACAATTGAGCCGCTGGATAGTGTAAGGGCATATAAAATTCACATGGCCGTTCCGGTTGGCCCCTGTTGTCTTTAAAATCGATTTCGAAAATTAAATTTTTGAAACATATGACTTTGTAGAAAATTCCATGGCGCATCTTTTCTCCTCTTATAAAAAAGTTGTATCTTTTACTGTTTCTGAAAGAAAGTGAAAAAAGTGGATTTTGTGAAAAACAAAATTTAATAAATATTTTGACTTCAACTCGCTCTAAAAGACAAACTTTTGCATATTTTCACATGAAAATTAGAGGAGTTATGCATCAAACTGTTTTAAAGATGATATGCTTGTTTAAACTTCTCTAGTTTGTTACCAAAAAAAGCTGTTAATTTTTTTGTCAAGCAGTATCAAAATAATTTTACGGAACTTTCAAACGCTTCCTTTATCGAGGGAATTTTGAGTAAGCCCAAACTTCAAGCGGAAGAAATGTTCATTAGGGTTTAGTGAAGTTTTCTAGAAAGTATTACTTCAATATAATGAATCGTTGAAAAAATACGAACATTCAAACATCGCGTCAAAGAGTGATCGAGCGCATGAGATGTGAGAATACTTCGGCGCCTCGACCTCACCGCCGCGCCGTCCTGTCGTATCTGTTAGGAGAGAAAATTTTCGATCATTTTGTTTATCTAGGTAATTTCACGTGAGCGAAACTTTCAGCAAAAGAAATCTTTATAAGGATATAATAACATTTTTTGGAATTTTTTACGGCAATTCATCTCACGGTTAGAAAATCATAAGCATTTAATTTGCCTTTCTCGAGCGCTTGAGAGCACGCCGATTCTATGTACTACGCCGAGTCTCTGCCGATTCTACTCGCTCTTGTTTTTTCTGCGAATTTTCCGCGTGCGAATTTCTTTAGAATACTTTCGCAGGAAAACAGAAGAGCGTACATTAAGTGTAAACAATGCTTCGCCACCAGAAGCCCTGATTGTTTATGTTTCGAAAGACTAATTTATTCAGTGCAACGGATAAAATTATTTTTTTATAAAGTGAAAATTTTATCAAGTCGTTAAACTACAATGGCATCGTGTTCATCAGAACCTCCTCGCGGTAGAAAAAAATCTAGAAATGGAGCTGATTGGGCTGAGAACGTTCTTAAAGCAAAAAGAAACAAGGCATTAATTGTTGCAAAATTTAAAAAGCGCGAAACCGTAATTTTTTAATACTTTTCAATATTACATGGAGAAACTTTTTATATCAATTTCTCATAAAATTATATCAATTTATCGTAGGCTGTGTTGCAATTGGAGGATAAACGTGTCATAATGAGAATTTTTACTAGGGAAAATACTAAATTTTACAAAAAATATATTATACTTTAATACCATATACCTTAAAGTTTCGTCCAAAGATACCTGTAATAAGATATATACATAGTTTCTTAATATATTCGGAGATTAAATTAGATGTACTTCAAACCGTTCAGCAATAAAATACATCACTGTGTGAGTATTACATTTTTTTGGGCATTTTTTCTTGTCCAGAATAATAAGAAAACATTATTTCCTAGCGGCCACGACAGGACGGCGCGGTGTGTTCGAGGCGCGGAAGTATTCTCACCTCGCACGCGCTCGATCTCTCTTTGACGCGCAGTTTGAATTCTCGTATTTTCCTAACGACTCATTCTATTGAAATAATACTTTCCAGAAAACTTCATTAAACCCTAATGAACATTTCTTTCGCTGGAAGTTTGGGCTTACTCAAAATTCCCTCGATAAACGAAGCGTTTGAAAGTTGCGTAACATTATTTTGATACTGCTTGGCAAAAAAAATAACAGCTTTTTTTTATAACAAACTAGAGAAGTTTAGACGAGCATATCATCTTTAAAACAGTTTGAAGCATAACTCCTCTAATTTTCATGTGAAAATATCCAAAAGTTTGTCTTTTAGAGCGAGTTGAAGGCAAAATATTTATTAAATTTTGTTTTTCACAAAATCCAGTTTTTTCACTTTCTTTCAGAAACAGTAAAAGATACAACTTTTTCATGAGAGGAAAAAAGATGCGCCATGGAATTTTCTATAAAGTCATATGTTTCAAAAATTTAATTTTCGAAATCGATTTTAAAGACAACAGGGGCCAACCGGAACGGCCATGTGAATTTTATATGCCCTTACACAATCCAGCGGCTCAATTGAACAATTTTGAATTTCAAAGAATTTTCAATCAAAATTGTTGAATTTTTGTGGTTGTGGAAATCAGAACTCAAGTTTTTAATTCTAAATCTTTAAAATTAGAGAAATTCTGAATATGAAGCGTCGAAATTGCATAATTTTCCATTGGTAACTATCAACATTGAAAACTATTCAATTTTTAGTATTTACAATTCAAAATTCTACAGTTTTTAATAGTTTCGATAATTGAAAATTCTAGAACTTTTTTTCAATTACAATTTTCAACCGACTTTTAATTTTTGTTTAAATTGAAACTTACTAAATTTTTCATAGATTGAATATCGTACATTAAGAAAGAATTAACTCCTCTCTATTTGACCGTAAATCTTGAAAAAAAATCATAATTTTGAAGAAGCGAATCCATTAGCAATGCATACAGTATTCAGGCCGAGTAACACTGGTATGAAATTGATCAAAATCACCCTTCAGGCACAAACCAATTGAATATTTTATCCATTTTTTGGTTAAAATTCAAGTAAATGTAATATTTAAATATAAACGAAACAAAGTAAATTATATTTCCTCTTGTCATAAACAAATTTTACAATAAGAATATGTGAAAAGCAGCAATAATGAATTTAATAGTAAATGATAAAATATCTTCTTTGCTATTGTTCTACTGGCTTCTATTATTAATTTTGATAACGAAACTCGTGCATTTTATTATAAAATTTCTTGATAGAGGCCAGTGGATTCGTAATGAAGATCTCTAATTAATTGGAAGAAACCTTCGTTTCAAAAATTTGACGTGAACGTAAAAGATGTAAAATTGAAATTGATTGTAATTACAGTCTGTAGTATAAAATAATCGATATCCCTTTGACCCTCCTATTTACCATACAAAGAAGGCAATTTATTCTACTTAATCAGAAAGTTAGAAAGGTGTTGGAATCTGATGGAATTCTAACGAAATCGTTTTCTTTGTATTGCAAATCTAACTAAAGAGGAGTTATGTGGCTTCAATCAATTTAGTTTCGCCGAATATAAAAAAATTTTATAATTCGAAATAAAGTTAAAATTGGTTTACACCTCATCATAATGAGAAGGTATTGTTTTTATGTGGAACTGATTATCGCGGATTTCTTTAAATGTCCAAGTTTCGAGTAATTTTTGTTTTATTCGTAAAAAACATCATTAAAAATAAAAAATAAGATTTTTTCCGAACGGCACAAGCTATGAATAGAAAAAATGGAAGAAATTTGATCATAAAAAAGCTACAAATTTGTCGTGAACAATTTTTCGCTAGGACGCGTGATTTTTGTTCTTATCGTAAAAATAACAGAAATAAACAAATTGAATTTTTGGAAAAACAACACAAGGTACGAAAAAAAAGAATGGATGCAATTTGTTCGACAAAATGAGTCTAGGAATTTGTTAATAATAATTTTTTAGATAGGGCGAGTAAAGTTTTTTTAATCGTACAAAATAAGATTCAAAGTAAAAAAATTAAGTGTTGAAAAAACGACACAAGAGACGAAAAAAAATAAAAAGACAAAAGTTGTTCAACCAAACAAGATCTAAAAATTTGTTATAAACTTCTGTTAGAATAATATATTGATAATAAAAAAGTTAAGTTTTTGGAAAAACGACACAAGCTGCAATAACATTTTATTTATCAAAATTTGTCACCTAAATTATATCTACTCTTAGGACAACTTTACGCTAGGAAGCGTATTTTAAAAGAATTTTGAAAAATGACGTTGAAAATGAACAACCTAAATTTGTGGAAAAACTACACAAGTTGCAATAAACAGTTCGATATCAACATTTTTTTTTATTGGAGGCGCACGTTTTTCAAATTTTAAAAACAAGACAATAAAAATACGTATATTTTTATACCAATGCATATTATGAATGGTAGTAATATAAATTCATTGAAATTATACATTTTTCAGGAGAGCAGAGAATTATATTTAATGCAAAGTAAGAAACAAATATCAAATTAATCATAATAAATAAAATTTGCGCTTTATTTTACAATATCTGAATAAGCAGTCCCAGGCTGAGGTACAGGAATAAATGTGATATACATTTCATATGATAGTGTTGGTCATATTGTAGAAAAGTTCAAATTTCTGGACAAAATCGAGTGCGAAGCACGAATACGTGATGAGAGTGTGTTCGCTACTGCCGAATGAGGTTTAACGAAAGAGAATTCACAATCACCAAATTACAGTTGTCGATTCATTGACCTTTATTGAGAAGAGCCTGTGCACAAATGTTGCGGAAATACAAAGACCAAGCGCGAAGCGCGACATAAATATATTATTGAGCGCGAAGCGCGAGAACCAACAGTCACGCGCAGATCGCGGCAGATTTTTATATCTTAATTTTTAAAATTTGTGATTGCTTTGAATTCTTGAAAGTTTCTTTCAGGCTGAGAGTCAAGATTCTTGCAATTTTCTTCGCAATAGAAATATTTTCTCCCTACAAAGAAAAGCCATTGAGATTAGGGATGCCACGAAAGAAGCCCTTTTATGCCAAGCACGACTTTAGCCAGTCATGCCAACGATTCGGCTGCAACTTTCATCGCTCCATGCCGAGAGCAAACGCTAATAAAGAGCTGCATTGCCTATGAAAATGTTGGTACTCATAATCATCCGATAAAATTTTTCTTTTTTTGTGGCTGAGTCATTTTTAAATTTCCAAACAACCAATTACTTTGAGCCCAAAACGAGGGGGGAACTCCTTGAAATGCGTTCCAGCGTAGATTGAATTTTCAACCAAAAACATTAATTTTCTACCAAAGAGAACGAATTTTAAACAAAATACATGATTTTTCACTGGAGAAGATCAATGTTTAACCAAACATTTAAAATTTTGTCTAAAAAACATCAATTTTCAGTAAAAAAAAAATTAATTTTGACCACAAAAAAAAATAATTTTCAAACAAAGAGATTAATTTTCAACTAAAATGATGCATTTTCAACTGGCGTAGTTAATAATTAACTTAATAAATACCTTTTCAACGAAAAAAAAACAAAGATTTTTCAAACAAAAAATTAAATTTTCAACGAAGGAGATGAATTTTGAACTAAAATGAAGAATCTTTAACCAAAAATATAACTTCTTACAAAATTGTTGAATTTTTAAGAAAAATACCTGAATTTTAACCAAATAGATCACTTTTGAACTGAAAAAGATGAATTTACAATCAACCATTGACTAGTTGAATTTCCACCTTGAAAAATCATCTTCAACTAAAATACAAAGAATTTTTAATAGAATTGTTCAATCTTTGAGCAAAAAAGTCGAGTTTTTACAAAGTACATGAATTTAAAAAAAAAAATTGAAATTTCAACAATGTAATTCAGTTTTCAATAATTAAGATGAACTTTCAAGCAAGAATCCTATTTTTCTAACAAACATAAAAAACGAAATTTCAACGAAATACATGAATTTTTATTTCAAAAATTAATTTGAAAAAAAATTAATCTTTAAGGAATAAGTTAAATTTTCCACCGAACCATTTTCAGCTAGGATTAAGAACCTTGTAAGAGAAAATTAAATTTTTAACAAAGTACTTCAATTTTAAGCCCCCTAGTTGAATTTTCAATAAAAAAATATACATTTACAACCAAAAATCGAATAGTTAACGTTTCAGTCAGAAAATTATGTTATTATGTTAAATTAAAAAAGTTAAAAATTATGTTATGTTATTATGTAATAACCTGGGAATAAAAATGGATTAACTCAAATTAAAAGTGGATTACTAAGTCTCACAAGTGGTTTACTGCGAATTACTTGAATAATTGCTTTGCCTGAATTACTCAGAATTACCGGGATCATAAGTAGATTACTCCGAGTTACTTGAATTACTTTGAATCACAAGTGGATTACATCGGTTCACATTTTTTACTCGCGTTAATTACGCTTTTTTTTAATTACGCGTTAATTACGCAAATTGCTCGCGTTACGATCGAACACCAAGCAACAATGAAAATTAATATTAGAAACAAGTTTTATAAACAAATTTACTTATTTGGCATTTCTATTCATAGAAAAACTGCTGGATGTAGTGTTCTTTTATTTCTTTACTTTTTACTTGTATTTTATCATACAATTTATTTAAATAAACGAAAAATATTGTCGCCTGACAAACTTTCCTGATAAATAAAGTCCTTTCTCTGTCACTGGCAGTAGATTTCGTGAAAAAATGACATCCATTTGTTGAAAAGTAGTTAAGATGTGAATTCTTTTATGAAATTGGTAATAAAATAAACGAGTATTATTGTTTGATATAGTATCGCGAGGAAATACTTCTTTTCAAATTATTTCAAATTTATTTCGTTGAAAAAAAAAATAGAAATCTGACTGTTCAAAATTGAGGGAATTCTATCTTTGCTTCTCGAATTTATTCAAACAATTAACCATTGTTATCAGGTGTTGAAAAATCGTACATGTTTTATTCCAGCCAAATTTTTGATTAATTTTGTTAAAGGAACGAAGTGTTTAGGGTATGGAATGGCAGATATTCATTTGTTAATTAAGTTTGTTTATAACATTGAAAAATACTTCAGATTTTTTCAAATTGTGAGCAAGCTATGTTTTCACGTATATTCCGGAAAAAAATTCAAAATAGGGTTTCCCATAGTATTTTATTATAGAACAAACGGAAAATTGTTTTCCTTCACAATCACTCCATTTACGAGATCAATCAGCCGATTATTTTACGTAACCATCAGTAGCTGTAACCTTATTTACTTTGAAATTATTGAAAGATTTATAAACAATTACTTTCCCCGCAAAGTTTTTTGTCCAAGCACCTTTTTTTACTTTTTTTATTAGTGAGCGACTTAGCTGCACATTTTGGAGTGAAGTCGCTCATACTTCAAGGTATGATAAACAGTTTTTTATCAATTCAATTTATATTTGAGCTTTACAGTTCGAAAAAAGGCCAGATAGAAATATATCTGTCTATAAGTCCATGCATTGTAGTCTCGTCTTTTATGTATCTCAAATGCAATACTAGGCACGTCAGATAAAAAATCATTCTCTCAAAAATGCAAACAATTTCAATAGCGTTTTTGGAATTGAATTTGCTTATCCGTGCTGCAAAAGAGCATTAGTTTCAGAAGATAAAATTATGAAAATAAATTAAGCGCTCAATTTGAATATTAAATGCACACGCATCCTTGATATATTCCGGAATTTCAAGAAATTTCCCTGAGGCATCCGTGAGATTTCCAAGTTGAATGCAAACTACGTGAGCCGTGTACAAAGATAGATAATTAAGGCATTTTTTTAATTCTATAGACCGCACTTTAATACGTTTCCAACGTAAAATATTTCATTATTCAAAGAGAAGAATGCAGTCAATTGAACACGTTTGCCTCATTGTGCAGATAACAAAAAAATCTCTGAACATTCTTTAACTTTAATCAGCATCATCCCATGTTCATCTAAAAAAAAATTAAACAAAACAAAATAAGGTTTGCACTAGCGAATCACCACCAATTAGATGAAAAGCTACCCAGAATCCTTACCCGTATCTTTTATATTCTGTATAATTTTTCGTTACGATCTGCTGGTAAAAACAGACAAATTCGTGATGAGAAACTTTTGAAATATTTCCTGATTTATTTCTCCTTTTACGTGGTTCATTTCTAACTAAAAGGAACACAAAAATTGAGAATGAAAGTTTAGGTTCCGACTTCCTTTTTGTTTTAACATCCTTGAACAATAGCGCATTTGAATACTTGAGAATGACATCTGGACAAGGACCATATGAATATCTACTTCCTTCAGACACTACTAACTAGCCTATTCTTAAAAAAATGCATATTTGGTGAAAAAAAATTTTTTGTTCAAACAATATTGTTCTGAAATCAATGTTTGAAACTTATCTTTTTCTGTAATTAATGCAGTAATTTGTACTTTTTAAGAGCAGCCTTTGATTCGAAAAAATTTTTACAATCATCAAGAAAAGTTTGGTTTTCAGTAAGATTTCATTCCATAAAAAGTTCGTTAAATTTTCTCGTTCTACATTTATTTAATTTTTCCCTTCAAATCACCCCCGCAGACTCTTGAGTATTGGACATGGTCCTCTAGAAACTGAAAGTAAGTTGTTTTTTTTTCACATTTTTTTCTGCAAATTGTCATGACCATTTAATTATTTAGCGATAAGCAACACACTTACCCACATTCAGAAAACATCATGGTTTCTACGAAAAATGTGGTCTTAACAATAACAAATTATGTACCGCATTATCTACATAAAAATATCAATTTGAAACATTTATTTCAGAACAAAGTTATTTGAAAAAAAAAATTGTTTAACAATTAGGAGCATGTTACATAGTGGGGTAGTGATATCTGTGTAACGTAAATATTTAATAATAAGCGAAAAAGTTATGCAAATTGAAGAAAAATTAAGTTTTTTACTCATTTGTAAGATACAAGTAAATAATTTATTGTTGAAACAATTGATCAATTCTTGAAACAAAGATCATGTTTTCTATAAATGACTAATTATATGATTAAATGTGAAAGTGTTCCTTTAAATGAATAAGCAGCGAAAAAACTTTATCAAATGCAAATTATCTCAACAAACTGAAATTCGTTAAAAAATTCTTAAAAACATTTCACTTTTTGAATAAAAATAATTTATGGCGAAAAAGAGCTTATATATGCGTCTATTCAGCGTAAAATTGTAAATTTCATTTTTTTCAGAAAGGGGGCGTCAAAATTCGAAATTATTTAGCGGAAATTCGAGGCTCCCCAAAACATTCTGATAATCTCTATTGAAAAGCCAATTTTTTGGCCCACCCTAGTGTATATATTAAGAAACTTCTATTATCAAGTACCTCATACTTTGTGAAATAAATTGTAGAAAGCCATATTATAGACATTATGAAACTTGATGGGATTCAATGTTATAAGCAAAATTATTTCAATAAAAAATTCCTTATTATAGGAGATTGATAGTATAATAGAATCCCGACAAGATGCATATCTAAAATTGCGTTTTAAAATTCATTTCAGAATTTTCTACATGGTACTTTATGAAACACGTTTCTTAATACATTTTATTATAAATATTTTCTTTCCAAATTTATTGGCCAACTTTTATTTCACAAATTCATCCAGTTGCACGTCGCAGATTTTTTGAATAGCAAATGTTTATGTAGGAATATTAGTTATTCTTAAACGTTAGGAATATGATTATTAGAATAATTCTTCTTCTGAGTAGTGCTTTATATGAAGAATAATTTATTTCACGGAATGAATGTCAATGTTAAAGTCGGATATTTTTAAACGAAATTTACGAGCCTAGAGATTCAGAATGAGAAACTAAAGTTCGTAATGATTGTGAATAGAAATTTCCCTCGTCTTTGCTCAGCGATAAAAAACTGACATAGAGGATAATACACGGACGCCTGAAGATAAAATGTCTTTGATGTTTTTAGCAATAACTTTATGGGCGATATAACACTAGTGATCATCAAGCTGACAATACACTTTAAAAAAAACTTCCCTTGACGGCCAGCAGCTACTCTGGGAAGCTCTTCCGAGTGATCAAACTTAAAGCTCGAGGGACGTCGACAGACACCACTGCGCAGTGGCTTTTAATTTAACGAAGCCCGATAGCTTAATGGCAGCGGATAATTGTCCAGAACTTTGTTTAGTAACTTTAGAACTGAAACTTTTAAATCTCAGAGGCTACCGGATACATTTTTAATTTTAACTAACTTTTATCCTGTCATTTCAAACTAACAAAGCATGATGAATAGTTATTCTCTTGCAATACTCCCGGGTAAATAAATCCCATAGAATCTCGGCAAATGAGAATTATTTTAAATTTACATAAGCTTGTTATGGCATGATTTTCAAATTTCAATAAATTTTGACAAATATTCGTACAAATTCTATTCCGCTTATTCAATTCGTATTTGGAATTTCATAGGATACCTATTAAAAGTGTAAAGCAATATCGTTAAAGCCAGCGTAATGAATTTGAATGAAAAAATGCAAAACTTTCGTAAGAAACCAGAAATTTTGTAAACAAATAAAATGTCATATGATTTCATAATTAAATGTTATAAGAACAAAAGTATCTCGGATAAGTGTGAGATGTTTTTTCCTCTATCAAGACACTGTTTCATCAATCATGTCAGATTTTTCATGTATCTATTTTTTGATTGAAAGAACGAATGAATCGCTAGATTCTTTGTATGAAATATTTTTCGAAATTTATAAAAGTATCAAAGAGAAGTTTTTAAACATAATGTTCAAGTGCATTGCATACTGCTTGAAATTTAGATAAAAAATGAGAGGAACTCGATCGTTGAAAAATAACTATTTTCTAGATATTTATGTAATCGCAGCTTCAAACAGAGAAAGGGAGAGATTGACAAAAAATCTCAAAGGGGTTAGATGAGATTTTTCGAATAATTGGGAAGAAAGGGGAACATCCCTGTCATTAGTTGTGGACTTGATTCAGGATTCAGGATTTTAAAGATGATCGGCAGAAATTCTTCAAAAATTTCCTCAAAAATCCAGACAAAATAAAAAAGAATTTCAATGAGATATTTCTTTCTCAGCTCAAACCTTCGAAAGCTCCAACGATAGAAAATATGTATCAATGCGATAGCAATGACTTTACAGATAACTCATTGTCCCTTGAATTCAATAAAATATCACAAAAACAATTCTTCTATATCAATCAGTGTCAATATACATATAAGTCGAATGCGATTGTATGACCACTTCGCAGTAGTTCTATTTGCAATTGCAAAAAAAGACACAAAAATTTGTTCAAAATTTTTTTAATTTTCTGGTAAACAATTTTTGGATTCACGCAATTTAGTTTCTTTGGAAAAAGACAGATCTGTTTTTGAAATGACTAGTTAAATCCCTAAATAGGCTAAATTTCCTCTGAGAAAAATATAATCTCACAAAAAAAATACAATGAAGAAGATTACGCTAAGTAAAAAGTTATCAGAACAATTAACAATGTTGGTGAATTCAAAGTTTTGCAAGTCATTTTGAAATATGTCTGAATTTCTTTATTCAATTAATTGACAATATGACATAAACTTTGAAAATGTATTTGAAAGGAAAAAAAGGAAATCTTGGCGAGATTACTAGTATTATTATTTTAAAAATAGAACAGGCTTATGTTGAGGTTGATGTACTGATCGGTTGCATATTGTAGGTTGTAGGTGTATCTAATTACTAAAAAAGCGATTTTTCTTAATAAAAAGTACTACAACTCGAAAAATGATCAACAAATCAAAAATTCCTCAAAAAAAAGGACAATTTTATTCCAGCAGGCCTATCTAGAATTTTCCGCACCAATCTGTTGAATATTCTGGGCTGTAGGTGTGTCTAATTATTAAAAACTCGATTTTTCTTCATAAAAAGTACTGAAATTCGAAAAATAATGAACGAATCAAAAAATATTTAGAACCAAATAAAGAATTGCAACCATCAAGCTTATCTTGAAGTGTTTGTACCAATCTGTTGGACATTGTGGGCAGTAAGTGTGTCTAATTACTGAAAAATCTATTATTCTTCATAAAAAGTACTAAAACTTGAAAAATAATCAACAAATAAAAAATTCTTCAAAAGCAAATAGAGAATCGCATCCATTAGGCTTATCTTAAAATTTGTGTACAAATCTGTTGGATATTATGGACTGTAGGTGTATCTAATTACTCAAAACTCTATTTGTCTTCATAAAAAGTACTGAAATTCGAAAAATAATCAACGAATCAAAAATTCCTCAAGACAAAATGAACAATCGGATCCAGCAGGCTTATCTTGAAATCTTCGCACCAATCTGTTGAATATTATGGGATGCAAGTGTGTCTAATTAATCAAAACTCGATTTTTCTTCATAAAAAGTACTGAAATTCGAAAAATAGTGAACGAATAAAAAATTCTTAAAAAAAAATGAAGAATTGCATCATTCAGGCTTATCTTGAAGTGTTCGTACCAATCTGTTGGACATTGTAGGCAGTAAGTGTGTCTAATTACTGAAAAATCAATTTTTCTTCATAAAAAGTACTTAAACTCTAAAAATAATCAACAAATAAAAAATTCTTCAGAAACAAATAAAGAATCGCATTCATCAGGCTTATATTAAAATTTTTATAACAATCTGTTGGATATTATAGGCTGTATATGTGTCTAATTACTCAAAACTCTATTTTTCTTCATAAAAAGTACTGCAGTTCGAAAAATAGTCAAGGAATCAAAAATTCTTCAAAAAAAAATAAAGAATTGCATCCATCGGGCTTATAGTGAAGTGTTTGTACCAATCTGTTGGACATTGTGGGCAGTAAGTGTGTCCAATTACTAAAAAATCTACTTTTCTTCATAAAAAGTACTGAAACTCGAACAATAATCAACGAATAAAAAATTCTTCAAAAATGAATGGAGAATCACATCCATGAGGCTTATCTCAAAATTTGTGTACCAATCTGTTGGATATTATGGGCTGTATGTGTGTCCAATTACTAAAAATTCGATTTTTCTTCATTAAAAGTACTGAAACTCGAAAAATAATCAACGAATCAAAAATTCTTCAGAAACAAATAAAGAATCGCATCCATCAGGTTGAACTTGAAATCTTTGTACCATTCTGTTGGATATTGTGAGCAGTGAGTGTGTCTGATTACTGAAAAATCGATTTAGTTCATAAAAAGTACTGCAACTCGAAAAATAATCCACGAATCAAAAATTACTCAAAGACAAATGAACAATCGGATCCCGCAGGCTTATCTTGAAATCTTCGCACCAATCTGTTGAATATTATGGGATGTAGGTGTGTCTAATTAATCAAAACTCGATCTTTCTTCATAAAAAGTACTGAAATTCGAAAAATAATCAACGAATCAAAAATTCTTCAAAAACAAATGAAGAATTGCATCCATCAGGCTTATCTTGAAGTGTTTGTACCGATCTGTTGGACACTGTTAATAAAGAATGAAGATTTGGATCCAGCAGGCTTATCTTTAAATTTTCATACCAACTTGTTGAATATTATGGGCTGTAGGTGTGCTTAATGACTAAAAAATCGATTTTTTTATAAAAAGTACTATAATTCGAAAAGTAATCAACGAATCGAAAATTCCTCAGAAGCAAATGAAGAGCCACATCTAACAGACTTATGTTGAAATATTCGAACCAATTTGTTGCACATTGTAGGCTGTAGGTGTGTCTAATTACTAAAAAATCGACCTTTCTTCATATAAAGTACTAAAACTGGAAAAATAATCAACGAATTAAAAATTTATCAAAAATCGATTAGGATTTCTATCCAACAGACTTATCTTGAAATTTGTGTACCAATCGGTTAAGTATTGTAGGCTGTAGGTATTTCTAATTATTGCAAGATCGATTTTGCTTCGTGAGAAGTAACATAATTCGAACACTAATTAACGAATCAAAAATTCTTTAAAAATGGATTATGAATTCCAGTCAACAGACTCATTTTGAATTTTTCATATCAATTGGTTAAATATCCCGGGCAAAAATATTTGGTATTGATTTTGTCTTGGGTAAAAACTAATCCACGACAATTTCAATTTATTCTGTATATCTAGCTCATGAGATGGAACCAGACCATTCTTGACATCTTAAGACGATAATTTTTGACTTCAAGAAAAAAATTAATTACTCGATTACAAGATTATTTGATGTGAAAAGAACCTGAAAGATTTATAACTCAAGGCAGGCCAAAAGGCTACCAAATCCTCCGAGGGTCATCAATAGTCTGCTTTAAATTTTACAACACATTTATATTGTTTATCTTCACGGTATTTATCTTGTGTGCATTCCTAAATTTGTTTATCTGCAATCATTTTGTTCTTTGGATTAAGATTCCAAAAATGACTCCAAACTCCAAACAGACTCATCTTAAAACTGTTGTACCATTCGGTTGAATATTGTAGACTGTAGGTATTTATAATATTGCAAAATCAATTTTTCTTCATAAAAAGTACTATTACTCAAAAACTAATTAATGATAGAAAAATTTCTCAAAAATGAATTTGGAATTCCATCAAACAGACTCATTTTGAAATTGTTTCACTAATCTGTTGAATATTTTAGGCTACAGGTGTGCATAATTATTTCAAAATGAATTCTTCTGGATACGAAATACTAAAGCTTGAGAATAAATCAACTAAAAAATACTGAAAAATCAATTTTTCTTCGTAAAAAGTACTAAAACTCGAGAAACAATTAACAAATCAACAATTTTCAAAACAACTGAAGATTTACGTCCAAGAGACTTGTCTTGAAATTTGTGTCTTGATTTTTCTTCACCAAATGTACTTAAACTCCCCTCAAAATCCCCTAGAGTATCGTCAAGTTTTGCAAAGAAAATATTTCAGTAATTTCAAATCGAGTAAAGAATGAAAAATTGTAAAGAGGTCAAAGATCTTTCCATCTTTTGAGTCGACAAATATTTTCTTAAACCGAAACATAAATTCGTTCTTTGCTCATTTCTCGGTTGTGGCCAAGGTATACACTACACAAGGACAAGCCAAATAAGTAGTAAAAGTTTCTGGCTTGAGGCTATTGACAGCATTTAAGTGGTTAAAACTGAAGTAGAATGTGTCAGTCTCTGCGGGCTATTTTCTGGATCTTATGAAGCGAAGCTGAGTGTTTAAACTGCTGAGGGTTCAAAATAATGAAGAAGGTAATTAGCACAGTGTTACACGAACGATCCCTCTTTATACACTTCAAAGCTTTCTGTGCAATTTTTCCTCCAGGCGCCAACCTTCCTCCATTAAATCAACTTTCTACTTGAATGTAAAAGAGTAGAAAAAGTAAAATCACCGCAAAGGGTCAGAAACTCTCAGGCATAGAAGGTAAAGAATGTAAAGAAAAAGGATTTTTATTTCTTCAACGCCTTAGGAATGCCCTAGCTGTTTCTTTTTCACAGCTTAAACATCAATTGAAAATATTGAAAGATGGTTGAATAGCAACATTATTACAATTACTAGCATTATTATACGCAGCAGGAAATATTGAGTTGACAAGTAATATTATAAAAATACTAGAAAACAAACACGAGCGCGATCATTATTTTTTCATTCTCACGCAATTTTTACATTAAATTATAAGATTGATATTAATACAAGATTATTGTATTTTATAGTATCTACGAGCAGGAATTTGCTCGGTGTTGCCCCGACAAATCCTGGCATATATTTTGGAAGTTATACAAAATTCAACGAAACGACAAAAATTTCATAAATTTAACATAAATAAACTTATCATACCTAATTTATTTATTGTCGCTCTCGTAATAGAAAAACACTGAATATTGTTTATTCACACGCACTACATAATCACTGAACTGACACGATGATACCGTGGTAGATGTAGTAAATAATATAGTATTCAACACTAGACTCATGCTGATCACGTATGAAAATCAGTTCATTTTTATGTGTTGATATTTTTGAAACCATACAACTGTAGACATATGCAACCAGCAAACCAAAATATTGAATTTGCAACAGTTTTATTGATTCAATAAAAATTTATTCGCAATAAGAATCATTAATTTTCCTTTAGACTAACAAACTTCAAAAAAATGTATTCTGCATGCTTCAATTTGAGCCATCTGCGAAGAAAGTCAGACTAAAAGAAAATCTCCCAGCATAGCGGTCTAATTAACTAGATTTTCCTCATCCATTCTTCATTTTTCAACAAACCATATGAAACAAAGAAAAATGTACCATAAAAACTTTTATTATTCGCGAGAATTCAACACGCTTAGAGCTTCAATTTAAGCAATTCCATAAAAAAAGTCAAACTAAAAGAAAAGCTCCCAGACTAGGAGTCTAAGAAACCAAGTTTTTCTCATTTTAAATTTATTTAAACCACTAATAACAAATCAAATCAAGCTAGTATACAGCAAATTAATTTTGCTTCTCCATGCCGGGATTTTCAATTTCAGGCATCCCCCAAGAAAATCGGACTGAAAAAAAAGCTTTCAGGAAAGAGTCATCTCATAATTTTTGCAGCCCTTCCCTTTCCCGCCAAATGATTGTTTGCTAAGAATGTAGAATTTAAATAGGGAACAGATTTTTCCTAAAGTTTTCAATTTTTTTATTCTGTTCTCACTTTGAACAACATTGTTGAACTTTCATTTTGTTGGTTCAGGATTTAATTATTTTGTCGAAAATTAATTCTTTTCTCGGAAACAATGACAGATACGAAAAAATGTTAAGATGGAAGCTTGCATATCTAACAAAATTCTATGAAAAATGAAAAGTTTTCTTTCAACGTTTACGAAAAAAATTCACAAATGACATTTTCAGGAAAAAGAAAATTCTCCCGACCTCGAAAATGGTTTGGCCCGCATGATGCTGATAAGATGTTTTTCTTCTATCAAAAATAGAAAAATTAATTGTAGGGAAAAAAATTCTCTTCAGCACAAAATGTATTTAGCCAGAATCAAACTTACAAGATCCTTACTAAAGTATGATTTCAAGAAGAATTGTCATTGCTCTGAATATAAATTTTTTAATTAAAAAAAAAAAGAAATGGATATTTTTTATTTCAAGTTTTGAAGGCTGTGAATTTTTAGTTCGAAGTTCTTTTTATTGTATCTTGTACCATTTTCTAGTAATTCAAATGAAAAAAAAATCCATTTTAAACGTTCTACATTTGAAAATAGTCAATTTTCAAGCAGCAAAATTGATTAATTTATAGTTTTTATTGGCTAGGTAGTGAAATTATTTAAAATTCTAAATATAAGAATGAAAATTTCACCATTTTTATGGCCTCCAAGATTTTAATAATGTACAATTTTAATTATTACTAATTTACATGTTATTTAATATCAAAGACTTTGAGTTGAGATATATTCCATTATTTAACGTTTACAATTTTACACTATTTAATTTTAAATGTTTATTCAAGCAATTGAGTATATTTCATGTTAAAATTAATCATTTATCTAATCATTGGTTTTAATTTATTTTCAACTATAAAATATAATTATTTTCAAAACGATACAATTTTGTAAGATTTAAAAGTGAGACCAAACAATTTCCAAGGTTTCGGTATGTGCTTTCGATTCAGGATTTTTGAATTTTAAACAATTTCAGTTTTAAATAATATAATGTTGAAAGCTTAAAGCTGGAAGCTGATCAAGAAACTACTTTATGTTTCATTTACAGTTTTGAAAGATTTAAGGAAGGGGAGCGTCATAAAACTTCAATAATATTTGAAATCATTCTGACTTTTTCATATTAAAAACTAAGAAGGTTAAGTACTACACTTATGCTTGAAATTAAAAATTGTTAATTCTAATAGATTGTAACTATCTAATGATTTTTACTGAAACTAATATTAGAAGTCATAAAGGTAAAAAAATTCTGCATTCCAAGTAATGTAGTACATAAAAAATCATTATTTCCTTTTAGTCTTATGTAGTTTTAAGCTTTAAATGCTTTGAATAATAAAACGAACAAATGAAAAAAACAGGAATAAAAAACAAAAGCCTCTCTGCAAACCAATTTCATGCTGCGGAAAGATTGTGTTAGCTGCGAATAGAAACAACTTCATTCTGCGAAAACCAAGTTGTCGACTATTATTATCAATTTTTTTCAAATGAGGATAGGAACATCCCACTATAAATCTTTGCTCTTTCCAGGGGTATGTCAAGCCGCGCGTAAATTTCGTGCCTACGACGGGAAGGGCAAATAGTGGCGCTGCGATCGTCACTCGATGCATTTGACTTGGAAACACTGCAAAGCACACTATTATTTTTACTTTTTTGTAAATTTCTAACTGTTTCCGGAATTTTTCAAAAATAAGAAACAATCTAAATTCTTTAAATCCTCGGAGCAGCGCTTCCCTAGTAAGCTCAGTGAGTTTTCCAGGTATATTTATTATTTGATATTAAATATAAGGTTACCTTTTTAGAGAGCAAATTTTCGGTATTTAAAAATTGATTTCCAAATCATTACAACTCCTAACGACCTCGTTTCTCGCCTCAACATTTTTTATATTTGAACAAAAAAAATCAGAAACTGGTTGATTTATTTTGGAAAAAAATAATTATTACATTTTTTACTCGACTTTTGCATGGAGAAATTAATTTTGAAAATAGAAAAACTCGGAGGCAAGAAACGAGGTTGATATAATACATAATTCTCATTTGTTTCATACAATTCTTATATCAAACAAATGAAAAATTATATATAATATTTCATATCACTTATAAACTATATATAATTTTTCCGCCTGGGGTTGCCGTATTATCCATTATTTTTTTGAGTAAAAATATATAATCAATACCAAGTTTTTAGGTACTTTATAGATTTTGTAGGAATTATTATTTTGTACAGTTTATTATGAGAAATGAGGAAAATCAGGTTAAATTGTGTAAAAATGAGTATATGTTAAAATAAAACGTTATAATTTTGCCGTAATTGTTACAAATCGTAAAATTTCAAGAATTTTCAATTTTAAATCTTCAAAATTGTAGCACTTTAGATTGCGAATCATTAAAATTCTCCTCCCAGAAAATCTTGTAATTTTTTAAATTATGCAAGTTTTAAGTATTGTTTTTTGACTATAAGAATCGGGGACGACTGAAAAATCCCGAAAAATAAAATTCGCGAATAATAAAATGCCCAAATTATAAAATTCACAAATTCACGAATAATGAAATTTCCGATAGTTTATAATATTACCGAATTTGAAAATACCCGAATAAGAAAATTCTAGACCCATACTTGCCGAATTTGAACAATTAATTTGTTTTATTCATAAAATTAATAAAATTATATTACAATTGAAAATTTGTTTAATTATAAATAAATTTAAATTTCTTATATTCGGGAATTTTCTAGCTCGGATATTCTATAAATCCACAATTTTCTATCGGGAGTTTTGTTTTTCAAGAATCTTCAAATTCGGTAACATCATAAACTGTTGGGAAATTTTCCAATCCGGGAATTTATTATTTGGAAATTTTATTATTCGGGAATTTTATTATTTGGCAATTTTCCCATTCAGGAATCTTACAGTGTCAGGAATTTTATTTTTCCGGATTTTTCAGTCGTCCCTGAAAATCATCAAAATTTGAGCATTTTTATTAACACATCTTTAAACTTGAGGACTTCTCAATTGGAAACTTCCAAAATTGATATGTTCCAAAAACAAGATGTTCGAAAGTAATATAAATCAATATAAAAGTAATATAAATCTATAAATATTTTCAAAATTCAAGATTTTCAATTGCAACCGTTCAAAACTGTAGAACTTTGAATTTTAAATATTTAAAATTGAAAAGTTGTTAGTTTTCGAAATTTACAATTAATAATAATCGAAATTTTAAGTTTTACAATTAAAAATTCTGTAATTTTTGTTATTAACATTCGAAATTTCTGCAAATTGGAAATTCTCCAAATTTGATAATTTATTTCATCAATCTTCAAAAATTGGAGAGTTTTCAATTGTATCTCTTCAATTTGTAGAATTTTCATGTACTTTAAATTAAACATTTTTTTTTTATTTCTTCATTTTTGATCTTTAAAATCGTCGAAGTCATACATTTTTAAGAATGTTTATTTATACATTTTAAAAATTGAACAATTTTAAACTGCAATTTGTTAAAATTAAGGAAGTTTCAATTTCAAATCTTCAAACTTGTAGTAATTTAAATTGAACATCTGTAAAATTGAAGAGCTTTTAATTCTTAAAACTTACAATTAAGAATGATGCAAGTTTTAAATTTTGAGATTCCGAAAAGAAATGTAAATTTTCCTTGTTTGTTTTTTTGCTTTATACTCACTAGAGCAATTGAATAGAATGCAGTCACAACCGTCCATTTTCATTTACAGTTTTTTCATAAAGCTTGAAAAAAAAATTTAATATTAAGCAAGTGTATAAAGGTAAAGTAAATGGTAGAATGCCCAGAGGTAGACCGCCGAAAGAATGGTCAGAATCTGTGAATGAGACATTAATCCGAAGAGACGTAAGAAGCCATAGGAACAGAAGAGCTTGCGTGAAGAAATGCATGGACGTGAAGGAAGCTAGAGTAGTATGCCAGGACAGAAATGTGTGGCGACAAATAGTTTGTAAACAGAGTGACAATAGTGTGAATGGCGCCTGAAACAGAGACTTTGGATACTAATGGGCCCAAGTGGGGAACCATACATAACAATTTTGTGAGGTTCCTCACTTGGGGTGATCGCTAGAGAGATTGATCAGCAACCTGGGTCGGAGCAGTGTTGCGGAATGAACGTGTCATCTAAATAAATGACACGAGAATTCCAGATCGATCTAAAACACCTATCCCTAACACCTATAAAACTCCTATATACCTTATGCCCATATACCAACCTACTCTATACCTATTCACCTGTTTACTATTCCCCAACCGAGCAAGTCACGCCTACCCCGAAAGGGAAATGGCTTAATGGTATAATAATAATAATAATGCGCTACGAATACATTTCTATGGAAGTGTGCTTTAAACTGTCTTAAACTAATCGAGTGACGATTGACACGCCGTTAGTTCGGCGTTGCGCCGCTGTGGAAAAACCATAGCACATATTTTTCTAACTACAGAATGGGTTGTGATATAACACTGTTCTTTCTAATTAAAAATTTGTTAATAAATCAAATTCATTCAACCCTTAATGTTATCCCTGGGGTCTTTTATACCCAGCCTTTTTTTAATCATGAGTAATTTCTTTCATTTATTTTAGTTTTTCATTTTTTTTCATATGTTAAAATTAAAAATATATATAATAACTAGTTTCATCTTTTGAAAGATATGAAAAAGTATATGAAAAAAATTTTTCGTGCAAAAATATTTAAAATCTTTGTTACAATAAATAAACTTCTGCTGGGGTATTCAGCGACACCCCTCATCCTTTAGGTTATCACAGAGAGGGGATGACTTTAAGGGTTGAGATTAAAGTTGCTGATAATTGAAGTATAGATTGAATTCATTCGATTAACATTTTATAATTTAGTTCTCAAGTAAATTCTGTCGTTATAGATGTAAGGGATTACGTTTACAACAAAGGCAAAGTTCAGTGATGTGAAGAGTTTTCTTCTTTATTCATAACGTGTGCTGTGGACAGCTGCTATTTCTAACGAGATATGCATTATGTAACAAGTTCACTCAACCCAGGGGGTGAGTGACGATCTCCTATAAGAAAAATGTAAAATTATTGGAAGCCTGATAGAGGCAATGAACGTTCTATAAACTTTCATGAAGCGAAAAAAATCTCATATGAACATGCTACCCTTAATATTCCAATTTACACCTGTTGACATTTTGATTTTAATTTTTTGTGATCAACCTCCCTCCCTCCTCAATTTGTTCGCTTTATGAAAGAATAAATTCAACTTTTTTATCTTCAAATCGATCAACATTAACCCGCGCCCCGGGCTTTTGATATTAACATTGCACTTCAAATGAGAAAAGCTATTTTCGAATAACTGGAAAAAAGAAATGTTTGTGGTTCCATTTGGAAAGAAAAAAGTAGGACATCGATTTTCTTCCTCTTTGCTTCCCCATAGAGAAAGCTTCGTGGAGGTAACAATTTCGAAAAAATTTCAGTTCATTTAGTCAAACGTTCCTCAATTTGAAAATGTCAAATACAATTTTTTAAGATGAAAATTAGAAACACAGTATTATCAAGTCAATCTGTGCAAAAATTCTATTTCCGAACAAAAAGGATCAGAAAAATTGTGAATAAAAAAATCAGTTGTTTTAAAAAAACATATTCAAAAAGTTAAATATATGCAGAAAGAATTGCATAGAAAGGCCTCAAAATATGTTTTCAAGTAACATTGTAATCGGCTCGTTAGAACCCTCTAATACAATGTTCTTAGCAATTTTGTTCCTCATAAAGGAAGCTTTTTTAATGGTAATATTTTTGAAAATTCTTAAATACATTTAATTAAAGTTCCTCAATCAAAAAATGTTTAATACAATGTTCTAAGCAATTATCCGGATGCGTGTGTGTGTAGATGTGTATGTAGATGTGTGGATGTCACACTTTTTTCGTGAACACGATAACTTGCAAATGGTGGCAGATTAATTGTTGGAATTTGGAGGACTTATTTCCACCACTGATATCTTGAACTTAACAGGATTTCTAAAAAATAATATTCAATGCATTTTTTCAGCACTTTATAATATTTCCTTGGTCGGAGACGAATCGATTGACCGATAATATTAATACATTTTATTGAAGAGTAAGGAAGCTATGGTAATGGATAATATTTGAAAACATGGTTTTTTATGGTAGAACTTTGTTCACTAATGTAATTCAAAATTGATGCAAGAACGGAAAAGATTCCTTAATTCGAGGCAAATCGGTTGACCTATAATATTAATACACTTTATTGAAGATTAAGGAAGTTATGCTCATTTATAATATTTTAAAAATCTCTCTTAAACAGATAAACCTATTTTACCGACATAATTCAAAGTTAATGCATGAACAGAAAAGACTTTTGACCATAAATTTTCAAATAAAATAATTCTGAGAATCCTCGTTAAAAAATCATTGAGCTGGGGAAGGAATTAGTTGTGACGGAACTTCCCCCTTCCCAGTTCCATCTCGAAAAATTACCATTCCCAATACAAAATTTGATTTATCTGATTTGTCATTATATTTGGAAAAAATGTGTATTATTTTCTAATTTTGTATTTTTCGTGAATTTTGTTTTCAGATTTATAAAAATAAAAACTTCAGTTTTCCTATTATTTTAAATACGTTTACTAACGGAAAGCTAAGTGCTCGTGAAATGAACAGCATATATAAACACAAAATGAAAACATTCGAGATCGTATTCGCAGCTATTTTATACTGTATAAAGTTCTTTATTTTTAATGAACTGGCAGATATTATTAATTTCAAACAGAAATTGTGCTAATTGTACCATACTCTAACAATTTTTACCTCTGGTATTATTAATTAGATGAGAATAACTCATGTATGCAAATGAACACAGAAACTGTTGAAATAAAATTAAATTTAAAAACATTTATCGAAATATCAATTTATAACACAATTCATTCAATGAACAATTTTTAAATTTAATTTTTCGACTCTAGGGACACCGTGAAATTAAAAACGAAATAAATAAATATGATGTTTGAAGTTTCCTGAAATTAACCACAAAGTAGCGAAAGGGATGTCTTTTTTGGAAGAAAAGAATTCTCCGAGCTTTTCGGTAAGGAAAAAATAAATATTGTCGGAAATATATGTGAGTATTCTTAAAAACAATTTACATTGATTTTAAACTGTTGAGAATTTTTTGTGAATATATATGAAAAAGAATGTTGATACTTTGTGGTTAACTTGAGGGCACTTCAACAAATTGTATTTAATAATTTCGTTTTTAATTTCGAGGTTTTCCGAAAGTCAGAAAAGAACAATTAAAAATTGTTTATTGAATAAACAATATAAAAATTGACATTTCGACACATCTTTTTATATCTTATTTAATTTCAACACTTTTTGTGTACGTTCGTATAAAAGTATGTTTCTTATCCTGTTAACAATATCTGCCGAATAATAAAAAATTTTCAAAACGCTCCAACCACATTCAGTACCGCAAACACTATGCAATATCAGAAAAAAAGAATATCGATACCCACTTTTTCCTTTTCAAATAGAACTTGTTATTAACTTTTTGCAAATTTTGTCTGAACTTTGAGTTCAGTCACTTCTTGTAGGAATTTTTTCGACCCAATAACTTTTGATTTCGGCGACCCCAAAACCCTTGTATTGTACCCGGAAAATGCCCAAAAAATGCAAAATAATAGTTTTATGTAAAATTCATGCTAAATACGGTATTTAAAAATTTTTGTAAGATGAATTATATTTATTTGACACGTGAAGAGTCTTTAAGTATGTTTAACCAATTTCCAATTATATGAACACTTATTAATTGTTTAACAACTTTTTTTCAGTAAGTCGAATAAAGTAACTATTTTTCGGTATAAACGATGTAGTTGATCAATGTCAAAAATAATATTATTTTCAGCATATTTTGCGATTGTTTAAACAATTTCTATTTTAATCATTGTTTTCCCCACCAAATTGTGGAAATTTAGTATTTTTTAGTTTTCTTTTTGTGAAAGACTGTTTGCAATTATTGAAACAATTAATATCACTTGCTCCTTGGAGAAAAATCTAGTCTTTTCTACTCTCTTACAATACGTTGGTTATTATTCAATATTTTTTTGCCTCAACGAAATCGATCTGAAGAAATATTTATCTGTAACCTGTGTAAAAAAATCGTTTAATGAATGATCATTTTTTAAACAAATATGGTAGAAGTTCTGAAATAATCAAATACTGAATAATAAGCGACGTAGGGTATAAGATTTAAAAAAAAACTAGAATATTCTCTATCTTTTCTATGAAAAGGTGCAAGTAAATGGTTATTAATTAAATAATTCAAACATAATTCTCACAAGAAATATCACTCTTAACATTCATTAAAAATGATGACTTATGAAGTTTTATAAGGAAGCGGAACTGTTTAAATATATTTAAAAAGTTTAAATAATTGTAAAATATGTCAAACAAGAAACATTTCTTTTGGAAATCATAAATTATGTCATTTATTCCTAAAATAACTTTTCACAATTACCGGGGGGGGGGGGGGGATTGGTTGAAAAAAATGAGATTTACTTTGAACAATTGAAAATTAGTTAATAAATACTTGGAGGCTTATCACTTATCAAATAAAGATGATTCACGTTGAAAAATTTAAAAAAAAAGCTTTGACTTTCAGACATTTGATTCAGTTTTCAATTTCAAATTGTCGCATTTTAATCGCTTCAAATAAAAATTTATTAAAAATCAAAAGTTGAGATTTTTTTAATTATTGAATGTTGAAAACCTTTATTTAGAAATAATACAAATTGCATTTTTTTTTAATTTTACATGGTCAACGCTGAAGAAAATAACAGCTCATATAAGTTCATAATGAGTTTGTATTAGAAAATGACCTGAACCAAAATTGAATCCTTGTTTTTTCTGTGCAATTCTCAAACTTCTAATCTATATATATTTCAATTTTCAAAGCTTTTAAATTGTCCTATTTTCTAAATTTAAATTTGAAATCATCCAATATCGAGATTCTTCAACTAAAAATAAAATTGTTCAATTTTTAATGTTTTCAATTGAAGATTATCCGATTTTGAACATTTTAGTCTGAAATTTGTCAATTTTGAGAGCTTCTGTTCTAAAATAATTCAATTTCTAATTGATGAGAAAATTTGTGATCTATCAAATCTTGATCAGAGATAAATGGAAAAGCAAATTTATTTAATACCTGTGAGGAATATAAAATGAGCACAAATAAATATATCCATAGTGAATACATCCATAGCACTTCGCAGCGGCATTTTAAGTTGTTTATATTTTTAATGTGAGAAAATGAATATATATTGAATTTACTGCTAGTGTTTTAATAATTTAAATCAATTCTTATATAATCCTCGAAAATTACTATCATTTATATAATTTTGGTTTAGATACGCACCGCTAATTACGTGCACAGCAGATTTAATTAAAATATAATTTTATATATATTCTTATTTTTTAGCAGCAGAAAAGAAACTCTAGAGATTCATTACAAATAGGAAATATGGAGCGAAAATGAAATTATAAGAGAAATTCGCTAAATTGTTGAATATCATTAAAATATTAGCCAGAAATTAATTCCAATGAATTAGCTGGGGCTTGACGGTATTAATGGAATTCAGGTAGGGTAAGTAGTAAAGTCTGATTTATAAGTCAAACTAATGACCGCGAAAGAGTTCCGCAGATTTTTGCGGACTTCTCCGCGAAAGCAAGTTATGCTGTTTTCGCGCTCATTTTTTACAACCAACCTCGTTTCGCAAAGCGGAAAAACGAGTATAGAATAGTGGATAATTGCCTATGGTAGTGCGAGAAATGCACTGTCAGCACGTATGTACTAGAAAATTAGATGCCAAGACTTTTCTATTTTTAATCTGTACATATTCTTACCTAGAAATTGAGTAAAATTAGTTATTTCTGAAACCAGTGCAAATCTTCGGGAAAAGGTCTTTGAACTTTACGAAAAAAACAATAAATGGAGTCCCATAAAATAAAATTAGATTTGAACAACTTTTACATTATCGACGGCGGGAATAATATTTAAAAAAAATGGTTGAAATCGAAATTTATCAATAATACAGTAAACCCTGGGATACCCAACCATTGCATATGCCTCTGATTATCAACTAAAGATCACAATTATCCAGATTTGCGGATGCAAATTTATTTCTTACGCAAACTGTGTTTGAAAAAAATTTTGAATTTTAGGCTTGGAGAGAAATTCGAATTTTCCTGTATTGGACTATGATACTATGGCTCTGGAAATTCATTTTTTTCTTTCTGTAAATGTTTCTAGATATTTACATAGTTGCAACTCCCACTTCTGGAAGATTTGGAAGTTCCTAGGACCAATAGAAAATGTTTTAGAAAACGTTGAATTTGCAAAGAAATATATGAATTTTGAACAAGTAGATGAATTATCGACTTTCAACCAAAAAAGATACTTTTTCAACCATAAAGGAAACAGTTGAATTTATATTCAGAAAAATTAAGTTTCAACTAGAAAAATAAAACGAATTCTTAATTTTTAACCATGTAGTTGCATTTTTAATTATAGAAAATAACATTTTTCAGCGATAGAAATCAATTTGCAAAGCAAAAATAAATTTTCAAGGAGTCTGTATTATCATTGGAGAATAACAAAACATATTTAACGTCTTTTGAGACTAGATGAAGCTATGAGAGAAAAAATATTTTAAATAATTTTTTTCTGAAAAATGATCTTCTCCTTTCGCTCCGCTGCGAAACGAACCACAAAACTACTGATTTCCAGCCAGGTGCTTTCCCATTAAGCTACTAGAGAGATCGACAGAAACTTTTTTTGGAAATACACTAGAAAAGAAAACTTATTTAAATTTTTTTTCTGAAGAAAGATAATCCTTCCATTCCTAGCGAAGAGAAAGGAGAAGTTTTTCCAGACAGAAACAATTATTTAAGATAAATTATTATGGAAAGAGTTTAATTTTCAGCCCGAAAATGTGAATTTCCAACAGAAAAATTTATTTGAACGAAATAGTTGAATTTTCTTCCCACAAAGACGAATTATCGACAACGCGTAAGAATTCCCTACCAGAAAGAAGGACTTTCTAACAAAATTGTTGAATCTTCAACAAAATAATTAAATTCCGAACTAAATCAGAGTATTTTTGGCAAAAACGATCATCTCCAACCAGAAAATGTTTTTATTCAAAATCAAGAACAGTTAAATTCAACCAAAAAATACGATTTTTCAAGAAAATCGTTGAATCCTGAACGAAATGAGGAAGCAGTTTCATTTTGAATAGAAACAAGACAAATTTTCAACCAAATACTTAAATACTCAACGAAAAGCGAATCAATTTTCAGCTAAGCAGTTATATTTTCAACCAAAAAGAATAAATTTACAAACTAGAAGATTAATTTTCTATCAGAAGGAACGAATTTCCAACAGAAATGTATGAATTTTCGATTTAAAATATAAATTTTCAACCAAAAATAGAATAGTTAAACTTTTAGGCAATAAAATTAGTTTTCAATCAACAAAAGCATAATTTCAGCGGAATAGTTATATTTCCAACCAAAGAGACGAAATTTCAACTGAAGAGATGAATAAAAAAAAAAAGAATTTCAAGAAAAGAGTTCAACATTTAACCAACTACTCGAATTTAACACCAAGAACAATAATTTTCTACGAAAAAAGATGAATTGTCAAGATGATACATGCATTTTCAACCAGGCTCTCAAATTTTCAACTTAAAAACAATACATTGTGAGCCAAAAATCCAATAGTTAAATTTCCAGTTGAAAACATTAATTTCCAACCAAAAATAAAACGAATTTTGAACATGATAGTTAAATTGTTGACCATCCAAAAGTATAATAATAGACTTTGCAACCAAAAGAATTAAATTTCAACAAAAAATAGTTGGATTGTAAACCAAAGAAATTTAATTTCTATAAAAATAAGGGATTTTCAACTGAAATAATAAATCTTTCACTTGATTAATTAAATTTTCAATTTAAAAAATTTATTTTTCATCCTAAAATCTAATTTTCAACCAAATGGTTTAATTTTCACAGAGAATAATTTAATTTCAACTAGAATGATAAAACTTCAACTACAATACTTAATTTTTAACAAAAACATACAACTTTCAACGAAATAGTAGAATTTTCAACCAAACACATTTATTTTCTGTAAAAAAAATGAATTATCAACAAAATACCTCAATTTTCAATCAAATAGTTGAATTTTCAACTAAAAAAGATAATTTGTTTCAACTCAATTCATTACTAAGATCACTAACCAAGAAGAATCATTTTCCACAAAAACAAGACAAATTTTCGAAAAAATACATGAATTTTGATCCAAAAAGATAATTTTCAACCAAACAGTTGAATTTTGTTCCAAAATAATTGATTTTTTAACCCAAAAAAAGCGAATTTACAACAAAAAATTAAACTGTAACCAAAAAAAGATCATATTCTAACAAAAAAAGTGAAATTTATAACCAAAGAGATGAAATTTCTATACAATTTTTGAATTTCCAACATAGATATACGAATTTTTTATAAAAATTTTTATTTTCAACATGCATATATGTATTAAAAAAAGAAGATAATTTTAAACGAAATAGTTGAATTTTCAACTAAAAAAGGAAAAGTTTTAAAAAATCAGTTGAATTTTCAACCAAAACATCTCATTCCGCTAAACAATTTGCTGATAAAATAAAATATCTGAAATCTGTATGAAAGCGTTACATATCATTTTGTTCCAATTTCGGTATGAAATTGATCAACTGGCATTTACCATGTATTTGATTCAAATATTTCAGGTATAGGCAGGTATATATTTCGAAAATACTCCATCCCAAATTTAAAAAATTTGTTTTTTTAAGAAAAAAAAAACACATTTTTGAAGTTTAACCGCACTTGGCTCAGTTTTCAAATAATATTGAGATAATAATTTTAATCAGTCCAATAATTTCTTAATGTTGCTATTTCACCAAATGTTGATAAAACTGATTCAGACTTCAGTTTGCATTACTCAAAATTCCAATCTGCACGATAATGATGAAGCAGCTTATAAATCGGAAAATATGAAAGCATGTGAATTATTTTTCGTTTATATCGACGAACGCCCAAAGCGTAGTTGAATTTCTCTTTTATACGTACGACAAGTTGTATAAAATGAAAATAAAAGTCGATGAAATGAATATTTGAAATTTGATCATACGGTTTGTCATGAAGTCGTTAGTATGGATTCCTCAATATTGCAGTGTTCAAACTAGAGCTCTCTTTTTTACAGAACCATTTTTCTGTCATCTTGTTTTTCAATAGGATAACTTCATTCTGTTATTTTCAACCTAAAACAAATAACTGGAATCCCACCAGTGGTAGACAAATTTTAGTACCCTCGAGACTGCTTTTCCTGAGTCTTATTTCAATACCTGAATTAAGCCCGAAATAATATTTTTTTACAGTGAGCATTTTAGGAAAAAATAATAAAATCAAAATGAATAAGAGCAGGAGTAGATAATTAATCACTGCTAAGTTTCCTTAATATTTTCGAACTTTAACGACGACGTCATAAAATGATATTGCGCAATCACAGAATTTTTAATGGTAAAACTCAAGACTAGCCTAATTTTCAATTGTAAATTTGAAAAGTTAATAACTCTTTAATTTTTCATATATTTACAATTTAAAGGTCTACAATCTTAAAGAGTTGAAACTAAAAATTCTTCAGCTTTAAATATGCATGAAGAATAAATTATTCTTAAATTATGAAAATCAAAAGTCGAGTCAAAAAATTCTAAATCTTCCAAATCGAAGAAATTTTGAATATAAAGCGGTGAAATTACAGAATTCTTCATTGTAAAACTTATACTCGCATAATATTAAAATGTTAATAGTTTGATTAACATATAATGTTTGTATATGTTGTGCTTCATTTCAGGTGTTCATCAAATAAAACCGAAAAAAAAATTTTGACTCAGAAAAGGAGGGGTGGATTTTCAAAGAAGAACGGGAGGGGCGGAAAGAGTGTTCAAAATAGCGTGACGTAGATTTTGAACAGCCCCAAACTGCATATAAACGATGATTCTGTAACTTAATAATTCAATGGAACAACTTTTGACATAAATTTTAGTATGAAATTTATGAACTGGAATTGGTGATGTTTGTTTCGCTGATTTTTTGAGGAGTATCTCTATCTCTTGATAAGAAATGAGTCAGCATTATCAACTTGCTGAGTTTCTTCGAACCCTTATTCATGAGGCATAACCAATTTTCCCTAGAGCGGTCTGAATTTACCACTTGAAACTGCATTTCGGGAGCATTAAGGGCTTTCACCCTGTTAGTTTCTCTCGGATTCTCCTGTTTATACACGAAACGCCTTCATATGTATACAGAATACGTATGCAAGAACGCACATCCGCATCCAAATTCTGCATTACATCATATGTACTTAACTAGTCCAAACCTGCAGTAATATCAATGAATCGCGCATACATAAATTGATATAGTCCTAAAATGACGTTCATGGACAATTAGACAATGTTAGAAATGTTCGGGAAATCCCAACACATTCAGGATACTAAAATTACTAAAACTTATGAAATTAGGTTGCTGAAAACGAACTGCAGTAACTTTTATAGTTAATTTACTAAATTTTTCTTAACATTTAGAAACGGTATCTGGAAATTATACATTGTTTCGTAAAATTCCGAAATGGTAACAGAAATATAAGTTATCGTGGCGGAAGGAAGTGCGCAGTTAGCAAATGTCATGGGCGGCAATGCACTGCAAAAGGTTGTGTTAAATTATAACTTAAGCGTGAAAAAAATTCGAAATTTTCACAAGAAGAAGAAACTGAAGCATTTTTTTAAATTGCAAGTGAAGGCAACAACATGTGATTAGAGCCTAATGCAGTTACCGTTGCTGAAATTTCTGTTCCTGTTCAGGAAAATTTAGAAACCGTTTCTGCATAAAGCTTCAGTGATGCGTCTCTGAAAATTTTTACAGAAATTTCTAACAGTGGATGGCTCTTAATTTCAGATCTTTGGTTTTTTATCATACTTTGATAAAACATTTAAATACGACCTATGCAAATCTATGATAGAAAGTGTTAAAAAACAACTGAAATATAAGTTTACTGTTGCTTGTGACATACCTAAAATATTTAAATATATAATTTAAATATCAACTACGACCACAGGTTAACTTAATGTTCTAAAGATTTCAAATGCTCGGATAAATTTTCACGAGCATGATAATATGCTCGAGAATATGCTCAACCTTCATATACTTTGAGAATTCAATGAGCATTTATGAGCATTTTCAATTGGGTTTGAAAAATCGTACTTAATATTCTTAATACCTTTCAAAGAAAAAATGTCTTCCTGATTACATTTTTCGTTTTATTTCCAATTGTAATAGGTCAAATATATAAAATTGTTAGAAATAATCCAAATAATAATTACATTATTTAAATCTCGCGGGCAAATGTGTAACCTCAACAGTGATAGCAGAACGCGGATATCTCTGACATGCGCAGGAGTGATTTTTGTGTATGTTTAGGTCATGTCAACCTCAAAACCCTAAAAATACACAGGAATCACTTCTGCGCATCCCAGAGACATCCGCTTCGCGCGTTCTGCCAGTACAGCAGTGCACATCAAATTAGAAAGGGCGCTAAATACAAATTGTGAAAGAAGTCAAAATAATAAAAAACATATGTTTCGCTTTAGGCGGTAAATTATTATTATACCATTAAGTCATTTCCCTTTCGTGCTAGGCGTGACTCACTCGATAAGCAAATGTGTAACGTGAGGTAGGAGATATATATTTTTTAGATTGATCTAGAATTCTCTTGTTATTTATTTAAATAACACTTTTCTGTCCTGGCATATTTCTCTAGCCTCCTTAACGTCCATGCATTTTTGAACGCAAGCTCTCGTGTTTCTATATAATTGAAAACAAAACTATGTTTACTCCAGATTACAGTGTTTTTGTGAAAAACACATGTAATAATTATGATAAATTTTAGTTTAAATAATAAATGCTTAAAATTCTGTTAAATGCTCAATACGTGTTCTGTACGAGCTTAAATTCTGAGTATATCCTCGAGAGCATTAACTCAACATAACTTCTATGGCATTTAGGAACTTTACGTTGACTTAACAGATTAGGGGCCGTCCATTAACCTTGTTACTAATTCGAGGGAGGGCGTATTTTCTATTGATAAATTTTAAATAAGTTTCAAGGAGTCAGTTTTTCTCTCTGTTTTACAGAAACTTCCCCTTTTCTCATTTTTTTTTTTTTTTTTTTTCAAATGTGAACTAAATTAATTGAACCCGATAACCCAGTGGGCCCAAACGTTCAGGAACGACATTAGAATGACTCAAAACAGACAGTTTTTGAAATGTTCAAATAACGTCTTTTGACTTGCACGTCCAAGAAACGTTTTTAGAATATTCCAATTACGCTCTTGAATTTCGTGCCTACTGGGAAGACAATCCAAATATTCTTGGTGAAAAGTGAATTTTTTTTTTTGCTTCAAGTGTGAAACATTATATTTTGGGTTCAGAATTCATCTCATTTCGTCAAAAACCAAATACTTTGAAGTTGAAATACCTCATTGAAAACTCATAGTTGGAAATTGATCATTTTTATTTTGAAATTCAATTATTTGGTTGTAAATGCATCTATATTCTTGACCATTCGTCTTTTTTGGAAGGAAATTAAACTTTTCGGATGGAAAATCAACCGTTTAATTCTACAGTCAAGTATTTAGTTTATTATTGAATTCTTTTCTTGGAAATTCTTCTTTTTTTTATGATAATTCAACATTTTAATTGAAATTACATCTCGTTAGTTGAAAATTTAACTATTTTACTAAAACTATACTATTTTTATTGAGAATTAATATTTGGGCCTGAAAATGTAGCTATTCCATATTTGGTTGAAAATTGATATTTTAAATTGAAAATTGATATTTTAAATTGAAAATTTATATTTTCTAGTTGAAAATTTATGTATTTTGTGAAGAATGTGTCATTCATGGTAGAAAATTAATATTTTTGGTTGAAATATCACCCAATTTGGTTGAAAATGCAATTGCTTGGTTAAAGCATGATCTGTTTTGGTTGAAAATTTGTAGAAAATTCATCTCTTTAGCTTGAAAATTCTGCAGTTTGTAAGGAAATTAAATCATTTTGTAGAAAATGTATCTATTTTGTTGAAAAAATTTTCCTTTTGTGTAAAAAATTAATCTCTTCTATTGAAAATTCATCATTTTGGTTGAGGATTGAAATTTTTTGGTGATAACTTCATCTTTTTTAATTGAGTTCAACTGGTTACAAATTCTTTTTTTTTTTCTTGGAACTCAATTATTAAAACTAAAAATTTAACGATTCCATTTGAGGTTAGAAGTTCATATTTTTTTGCTTGAAAAGTCAACTGCTTTTTAAGACATTAGACTTTTTAGCTTTGAATTTTTAATTTTCTGTGGAAAATTCGTCTTTTTGTGTAGAAAGTTAATCATCTCTGTGGAAAAATCATCTATTTAGTTGAGGATTCAACTATTCTGTTAAAAACTTGCCTTTCTTCGTTGAATTAAAGTTGTTGAAAATTCCTTCGATTTTTTTTTAATTTTTCAAACCGAAAAGTAATTTATTCCATTTTTAGTTGGAAACTTATTTTATTTAGTTGAAAATTCAACTATTTGGGAAAAGTGTTTTTTTTTTGTCGAAAAGTGAACTGTTTCAATGGATTGATGTTATTGTATCAGCCAGGGTAATTAATTAATTAATTTCTTATATTAAATTTTTGCCGATTTCTGGTCAAATAATTTTCTTCTTTTTCCAGAAAATTATTTGACCAGTTCTTGGCAAAAATTCAACATTATACATTAATTATTGAACTGTTTTGTTGAAAATTCGTCCTTCTGGGTTGAAATTTTATCTTCTATGGTAGAAAAGTCATTTTTCTTGGTTGAAAAATCCATCTTTCATGGCTGAAAATGAACTTTATTTTTGAAAATGGATTTTTTTGGGTTGAAAATTCAATTGTCTCCTAAAAACTCGCCTTTTTAGTTCAAACATTCAACTTTTTGTTTGCAAATGTGAAATGTTTCCTGATAAAAATTATGATATTATTAATCAATAATTTTGGAGAGGGAGGTTTGACGCCAAGGATGACTGAATGCATTCGATAGGTAGGGTGGAGTGTCTGCTTTTAAACTCGAATGTCAAGAAACCGACTGAACCGGTGGTTTTCTGCAGTTTTCCTCTCCCCTGACTGGTTGAAGGACCTCAATGACAATTTAGCAGCAAGTGTCACTTCTACATGGACCTCTATTTCACCGGGATTTTAAAATAAAAAGGCATGGTACAATGGCTTTTAACCACAGTGTTACGGAAGTTAAATGGACCAACCTTACAAAATAATAGTAATAATAATGTGTACTCTCCCAAATGAGCAACAGTGGCGGCAAAAGCAAATAACTTTCAGAGTTTACACTTTACACAGTCTTAATCGAGGATGTTCTCTTGCATCCAAGAGGGTGAATAGCGCCTCGGGAACGTTTGCACGCAGGCGAATCGACAGTACAAACTATTAGTGGTGATCAGCGATGCGAGTCACATCTGTACCGCACAATGTATGTACAGGTATCTGTTTATGTGACATTATCTATATGGGTATCGACTTGCAATTAGCCCTATGAGACCGCAGTTTAATCACCGATTCACCTATGTAATCATTTACAATAGTGTACTCAAGATAGTGCTCTCCGGCCAATTTCTCTTCAGAAATGGGCTCTTTCTCCTTCATTGTAGCTAAAAAAAATTATTTTTAAAATTCCCTGATATTTCCCGAAATATTTTTTTTCCTGACCATTAATATTCGAAGACCAGCATTTTAATCTTGTAACATTTTCAACATCGAGTCTTCTACAAACGGAATAAAACAACTTCAGATTGAAACTAAAAATTTCGGATAAAAATGATAAGGTTTCAAATTCATTTATTTATTTCAACCACAAGAGATTACTTTTCTATCATGAAAAATACATTTTTAATCCGAAAGGGTGAATTTTGAACCAAATAGTCGAATTTTAAAGCTTAACAGTGAAGTTTTCCAGTAGACAGTTGAATTGCTAACAAAATAATGCAATGCTCAACAATACAGTTGCATTTTTTAAGATATTGTTGAACTTTCTTTATTATGGTTGCATTTTTAACCTACAAAGATAATTTGTCAACCAAATGGTCTAATTTTCAAACAAAAAAGATGAAACATCAAAATTGGATTTGAAAAATTGAATCTAAATAAAATTAAACCAAATGGTTGAATTTTTTAGAAGACCGTTAAATTTTCAATCAAGAAGAATTAAGTTTCAATTCAAAAGGACGAATACAAGAATTAATGCTCAATATCGCACGAGAAAAGATAAAATCATGTTGCCTACGTGCAAAGAAGTGAAAAAACGTACGTTCAATTTATTAGAAGCCTTTAGCATTTCTGGTTTGTTTTATACAATGTTTAACAAAAAACGGGGTTTTCACTTTTTGAGCCTGTTTTTCTAGAAAATGAGAAAAGATAGAACATTTTTGCCTTCAGGTTCATATTCTACAAGAAAAAATACACTGAAATGTCCCTTTAACTGATGATAAACAGAATATTATTACCTAATGTTATCTGCCCAAATAGACGAATGTTTAACAGAAAAGTTAAACTCTTGACTTAAAAGAACGACTTTTCAATAAAATACTTGAAATTTGAACAAAATATTCAACTTTAAACACAAAAGTTGAATTTTTACCCAAATAGTAGAATTTTCAAACAAGAGAGATTGAACTCCAACAAGAAACAGTTGCATTTCCGTCAAACAAATTCTTTTTACCAATTCGTTGAAAGTTTCACCAAAAGTTTGAACTTTCTACCAAATAGTCGAATTCTTAATGAAAGAAGATTGAGCTTCAACAAAAAACAGTTGCATTTTCAACCAAATAGTTAAATTTTTAAGTCAAAAAAAGTATTTTTTTAGAAAACGGTTGGACTTTTAACCCGAAGAGATGAATTTTCAACAAAAAAATGAATACTCAAAAAAAAGTTATATTTGATATTTCAACAACAACAAAGAAACGAATTTTTCAACACACTTGTCAATACAATAATTGAATTTTAGATGGACATTGAACCAAACAAATAATTTTTTAACAATGCAATTCAACTTTTACCCAAGTAGTTGAATTTTCAATTTTCAAATTAAAAGATCAATTTTCAACAAAATAGTTACACTTTCAACCAAAGAGATAAATTTTTAACCGAAATGATAAAACTTCAACTGAAATAGTTACATTTTTAGTTTGAAAAATTAATTTCCTACAATAAGAAATTTTAAATAAAAAACAAATTAATTCGCAAATAGACGAATTGTCAACAAAATAGTTGGCTCAAAAAAACAGCGTAATTTTCAACCAAACAGTTGCATTTTGAACCAAAAAAGTGAATTTTCACCAAACAAATTATTTTGTAACTAAAAGGATGAATTTTGCAACTATAAAAGGAGATTCATAATATATACATATTTTTCAGTCTAAGAAGAAAAAAAATGTCTTCCAAATTTTTGAACTTTCAAATTAATTTTATAAAAAAAAACGAATTTTCAACAAAACAGTTGTATGTATGTATGTATGTATATTTAATCTCTCCCTTTTACGGGTTTGAGGGCCTCCGCTCCCTGTACATATCTTTACATTTCATCCTTAGTCTAACTTATTCGCTGCTTATATTCTAAATCTTCGCCTTACATGATAACAGTCATATTAATACTATTATTCTTAACTTTCTACAAATCTAAGTATGAGCGACCTTCCAGGGCTTCCGTTTTCTCTTACCATCAATTGCATTTTCAACGATTTAAAATTTACCATTTTTCTAGTGACTTTCCTTCACAGAGGATTACCCGTTTGGCTCTGCCCTGTTCCCTTACTTTCTCTTATTTCTTCCAGCTTTTTCATCCACATCACTCCCTGTCCATTACCATCCAAGATCCATCTCACACACTCATCCACACTCAACTGTCCATCTTCCTCTCCTGTACACCTCTCTAACACATGTGCCCATGACTCCACCTCGTATCCACATACTCTGCACAAATTATCCTCTTCATCCATCCAATATCTACAAGATCTCACTCCTTCCCCCATTCTAAACCGTACCACCCTATTCCATTTGTCTTCCTTTTTCATCTTTTGCAAATATTCTGGTTCCGTCAACCCTTTGACCATCATATACCATCTATTGTACTTCGAATCCATAATCTTTCTCCATCTCTCTTCTCCTTGTCTTACTAATAGCTCTAATTCTATGTTCTGCCAATCCAGAACCCCTTCCTGCATATCACAAACATTCCTCATTTTTGTCCTTTCTTCCTCCCATTTCGAGTTTCCCAAATTTCCTCTCGTCTCCTTGTTCCGAACTTCGTCCAAGCATACTTGTGCTATCCTGCTCCCCTCCCCCCTTTTCAGTTTCTCTTCAAACCTCCAGGCTCTCTTAATTTGTCTAGTTACCATTTTTTCCCTTCCTAGTTCTTCCCTTATCATGTATCCTGGACAACTCCAACTGACCCCCATTACCCATCTCAGAAATCTCTCATGTATGCTTTCCACTTTCCTATGTTCCTTCCATCCCCAAAACTCCACTCCATAACACAACACCGCCCAAACCAACGCATCAAACAACCAAACCCTCATTCTCCAATCGTCCTTGAACCTTCTCTTTCCTATACCCCATACTTGGCCCATTACTTTACTCGCACTTTCGATTCTTTTCCTCACCTGCAAATCGTTTCCCCCTCCTGACTCAAACCAAAAACCTAGGTAACAGAACTCCTCCACAATTTCCACTGTTTGTCCGTTCATCTTCCAAACGTAACCTATTTTGGTCTTTTTATTTCTGAAGCACATCACCTTGGTCTTCCCTACGTTCACCGTCAGTTCTTTTGTTCCCACGTATTCTTCGAAAATTCTTATCATTAGGTTCATCCCCTTCTCATCGTCTGCTATTAGAACTACGTCGTCCGCGTATGCTAGGGAGTATAGTTTGCTATTACCCAGGATCGTCCCCCCTTTCCCTTTCTCCTTTAGCTTCTCCTCTAGGTCTGCCAGCAGCAAATTAAAAAGTAGTGGACTCAACGGGCATCCTTGCCTTAGACCTCTTCCTGTCCAGAAAACCTCCCCTTTTTCCCCGCGTATCTTCACCCTAATCCTGGTTTCAGTAAAAATTTCCTTTATCCTCTCCACCAGCCCTTCTTCTATTCCCCTCTCTTTCATTGCCTGCCATAGCACTTTTCTATTCACTGAGTCAAAAGCTGCTTTGAAATCTACAAACAAAGCGACTAATTTCCCTCTTTTTCTCCCTAAGTTTCTGTTAACCAAGTAGTTGAGTACGTAAATGTTGTCTATTGTCCCCATCCCTTTTCTAAATCCCGTCTGGTTGTGTGGGATACTTTGCTTCTCTTCTATCTGATTCTCTAACCTTTTTCTTAGAATTTCTGTGTATATTTTATAGCCCCCTTGCATGAGAGTGATCCCTCTGTACTCTTCTACCTTCTTACCCTCCCCTTTCTTAACAAGCGGTACTACCAGCCCTGTCATCCACTCCTCCGGCCACCCTTCTCCTTTCCAGACCTTGTTGCATATCCTCCACATCACTTCCCTAATCCCTTCTCCTCCATACTTTATCGCTTCGTTCTCCATACCATCCTCTCCTGTGGCCTTGTTTCTTTTCAGTCTATCTATCGCCTCATTTACTTCTTCTCTTGTTATTTCGTTCGCTTCCTCCGTTTCTCCCTGGACTGTCTTTCTATTTTCCCCTTTGATCTTATTTTGTTCTCCCCCTAACAGACCCTTAAAATAATCCGTCCATTCCTCCATTTCTATTTCTTCATTCACGCCCTTCCTTCCTCCTCTTTCCCTGTTTATCACATCCCAGACCCTACCTTCTTTGATTGCTTTTTCTACTTCTTCCTTGTATTTCTCCTTTCCCCTTTGCTTTTTCCCTTCCAGCATCTTCTCATGTTCTCTTTTTCTCCTGTTGTACTCCGCCTTCTCTATTTCTCCTTTCCTCCACTTTTTTACAGACTCTTTCATTCTCTCCTTACTCTCCCTGCATTCCTCGTCCCACCATCCTCTCTTTCCCTCTTCTCTTCCTTCTTTTGTACCTATCTCATTCTTCACCTTCTCAATCGACCCTTTCAACCTTTTAATTAACGAGTCTACCCCCTCCTCCTTTTCATATCTAATATTCTCCTTTTCCATCTTCTGTTCAAACACTTTTAATTTATCTACCCCCCAGACTCCCATTTTCGTGTCCCTTTCCCCCCTTCTTTCCTTTCTCCCTCTGCCACGCTTATGGACGCCACCTTTCAGTGTAGCTATTACTGGGAAGTGTTCTGACCCTATCTCATTCCCTACATTCATACTGCATATCATATTACTCATTCTTTCTTCTGCCAAGATGTAGTCTATGATTGTTTCTCCCTTACCTATAAATGTAATCTCTCCTTTCTCATCTCCTTTCATGTTGCCATTACATATAAACCATCCGGTTTCTCCTATTATGTCTAGTAACTTCCTCCCCTCCCGGTCTATCTCCCTATGTTTGGAGCTCCTCATATATGCCTCCTTTTCTTCATCCCAAATCCCTCCCCCTTGCTCGCCAGTCCAGGCATTTAAGTCACCTCCTATCAAAACCAATTCTTCCTTCTTTTCCTCCATCCACCTCCTTATTACTCTCCAACCTTCCTCTTCCCCTCTTCTTCTATATACACAAACCACCGCTATTTTGACTTTCCCTATTATAATCCTTCTTACCATTGTTCCCTCCTTTTCTTCTCTGTCCTGCTCTATTTTACCTTTTACTGCCCATTCTTTTCTCACCCCTGATACCATGCCGCCCATTCCTCTACCTTTAACGTGTTCCTTCCTTGCCTCTTGCATTGTCCACACATACCCTTTAGGTAACAACCTTTTCATCCCCTTCCAATCCTTCTCATCCGCCCAGGTTTCACTCATCATAATCACGTCCCACTTTTCTAACTCCCGCCAGAAACCTTCATTCTTGTTCTTCAAGCCTGACACATTCCAGAAAGCTATTTTCACTTTTTTCTCCTCCCTTCCCTCCTCTATCCTCCTTACTTTTCTTCCGCCTTGCTTTTTGGAAACCCCCCTGTTTGCTCTCTAGCCTCTTTTGAATCTTCCTTTCTTCTATCTTTCTCAATCCTTTTTCCCTTTTTCCTTATTTCTTCTACTTCCTCGTCCCAGACCCACTCCTCCCCATTTATCCATAGTCTGTCTCGCCCTATCCATACCATGCATCCCTTTTTCCTCTCTATCCATGCTCTCTGTTCTATTTGCCATCTCCTTTTCCTCTCCCTCCAAGTCAAATCCTCTTCAATTCTCTCCCTTCTTCCTTTCAATAATTTTTTGTTCTCCATAATTTTCTTTTTCTCCTCCTCACTCCCTACTTTTACTACAAACATTCCTTCTTTTCCTTCCTTCGTCATTCCTAATCTCTTAACTCCTTCTACCCTTACCCGAATTCCAATATCTCTCAGCAGATTTTTGATTTCAATTTCCCCTGTTCCACTCTCTATTTTCAATCCCTTGACTACTATGTTATTTTTTCTCTTCGCCCTTTCTTCCCCTTCCAATCTTCTTTCAATCTCACTCAGTCTCTTCTTCATTCTTTCATTGTCATTTTGCACGTTATCACTCCCTTCTACTTTTTCCGCACTTTCTGTTCCCTTCCCCATATGCTCATTCCTAACTTCTAATTTGCTTACCCGTTCTTCCAGTTGTTTTATCTCCCTATTTGTCTGTTCGTCAATCTCTCTCTGTCTATTCTCTATGGCCTCTAGTTTACCCCATACCTTGTCTTTCTCCTCTTTCCAGAGTTTATCCCACTCTTCCCACTTTTCTCTTACTTTTCTCACTTCCCCCCTAACTTCTTTCCCCTGCCTATTCATATCTTCCAGACTCTTCCTTGTTTCCTCTCTAAACCCTTTTATGAGGGCCGCTAGCTTCTCAAACATCCCCCCATCCCCCCAATCTCTGTCTGGTGTTTTTCGTTTACTTTTCATTTTCTTGTTATCCTTGTCCCTTTCCGGATCATCTTCCCCTTCCTCTCTCTTCCTTTTATCTTCCCCTTCACTGCTAGTCACGTTCCCCTTTTTGTGCCATTCATCCAGACTCCTATTCGAGCCCGCTCTACCTAGCCTGTTGAGGCGCTGTAGGTTTGATGGTCTCCCGCGTTTCTGGCTCGTGCCTGAACCCCTTCTCTCCCTGGTCGGTGTCTCGAACGTCTCGTCATCGCTACTGTCAAATTCTCCCTTCTCCCCACTAACCACGCTCAAAACCTCGTCCGCTCTTGCTTCTTCCTCTCCCTGCCCTCTGGCGCCCGTTTGCGGGCTTCTTACCGTCGGCATCCCAGTATCCAACCTTACCCACTGTTCCACGACGCTACCCTCTCTTCACCTGCCTACCTCTTGCCCCCCTTCCCGACAACCACCTTCTATACCTAACCTCAAAACAAAATTTGCACGTTTCAACTTTCCTTTCTCACAACTTATTTCCACCCTTTGCACACTTGCCTTCACTCACCCTTCTTCCTTTACCCCTGCTCTCCGCACTCACTGCCCTTTCTGCACCCACACACGCTGATTCCCTTCACCAAAGCCAAAAAACGCAACACTTGACACAAAAGAGTTCTCTCACGATCGGTACCGAAAACGGAAGCCTCAACAAAACAGTTAATTTTCCAAACGAAATATGAACAGTAAACCAGAAAATTGCTTCTGAAGCAAAGTAGTTTCAAGTTGTTTCAAGTGGAATAATAATTGATTTTTCAGTTAAAAAATTAATTTTCAACCCAAGAGAAAACGAATTAACCTTTAACCAAGTAGTTCACTTTTCAAAGAAGAATTATGAATTTTAAACGATACTATGATAGCAGATATTTCAACCAAAACAAATTGAAATTTGAAATTAAAAACAGTTAAATTCAACCAAAAAAGACCAATTTTCAAAAAAAAAATAGGTAAATTTTCAACCAAGAAAGATTTCAGTTATATTTGAAACACTAAAAAATTAATTTTTTAGCAAAAAATTTATTGTCTACCAAAATAGTAGAATAGTTAAACCTCGATTTAACCTAAAAAGTCGAATTTTTAACAAAAAATTTGAATTTTCATTCGAATAATACAAAATTAAACTTAAAGTATAATCGCCAGAAGGGAAAAACTGAAAAAATGAAGAAGAAATACAAGACAAGGAATTAGGAATAAGAATACCAGCTGAGGATGGCCGCACAAATTTACTTTTAAAATTCCCTAATTTTTCTTTGCGAATATTTTTTTTCTTCTGATCATCAATATTCAAATAACAGAATCCTAATCTTGTAACATATTTGACGTAGAGTTCATTATAAATGGAATGCTAAATAACTACAAGAAAACCTGAAGCTTATATTTTTAATTTCGCTTAAATTATTCAATTTTTTTTTTTAGAACGGAATTATTTATTGAAGACTCAAGGAAATCTTCTATCAATCTTATTCTGCAGCGGTTTCCTAAATATAATTGTTTTCTCTATTTTATTACCGTGTCTTTACTACTAACAAACGACTCAATGTACAAGTAACGCACTCTTTCATTTCTTCAATTAACCCAGACATTGTTCTTGTAGCGCAGGCCTCATAAAATTCCACGTAATTACTTAACAAGACCGTTTATAGTCTTCATATTGCCATTGTATAAAGTCATAACGAGCGAAACATACTCCCAGCCTAAAAAATGGTTCATTCATCACATTTTTCATAATATTTTTCTTAAGTAACAGATTATTTTTTTGATAAGAAAAATATGACCTGCCGTGTGTGTAATAGTTCGATAACATGCTTTAAATATTTTTTAAACATTTAAAATACATGAAAAATAAATTTTTAAGGTATTTCCGAATAAACTATTCAACAAGGTAGAATTAAATTTGAATATTTGAATTTTATTCGAATTTTCTATAAGATTCTATTGACCAAGTTTTCAGAACATATTTGTCACAAAAATGTACTAGATAATTTTATTGTTATATCAAAAATTTATTTTTTAAATTCAAGAATAGAAAACGTAACAATTATGCGCATGATAGAATTGAGAAATATTTAAGATTTATAATGTAACATTTTATTTAATCAGGACAGATACACACAATAGTATTTCAGTTTATATTTGATGTGAGCAGAAGTCACTTTATTGTTACATAACAGTCAAATAGTATTATTAGAATAAATGAAAAATTACCATTTCTCTATATTTTCATCGCATTATTTACATTGCAATTCTATCAAAAATTTAAGATTGTCTTTACATCTTGATCCTGTAAGATAGCAAGTTTCTTCTCAAAATTTGGTACTTCAGAGCTTTTCCATATTTTTCAAGATGTATACATCTTAGAAAGAAAAACGGGAAAATCTGGATTTTACAAGGTATTTAAATCATTTCTTGCTCGAATCATCGATTTTTTTCATAATATAACGATTTGATTGAATTTCCAAGATTTACGCCATTCGTGAATAGCGACTGAAAAACATTTTTTGGTTCAAAGTTCAACTACTTGCAAGGAAAGTACGAGAGGTGTACTTCACCGATGTTCTTCCGTTTGTAATATGTTATGGTACATAACAAATTAGATAGAAGTTCAATTTTCTTATAAGGACAAATCTAATTTTTCTACATTTTTTGCATACAGAAACTGTCGAATAAACTAAATTTCACTGTATGTATATTCTGCTGTTATTAGGAAAATTAAAAATGGAAATTGACATGTTTCGGGGTTTTAAAAAAAGATCATTGCAAGGAATGATTTATCCCTAAAGTCAATTTAAATTGCTTTCGGAAAATTAATCACAGCATATGTTTGAAATTTTAATCTATGAACGATTATTCTGGCATATATTTCGCTTAAAAAATGAAATAATAGAATGATAAATTTTATGGGGGTAATCAACCCTCCTAAAAATTGAAACGGATGTTCTGATGAATTTTTCAAAAGCGATAAATATTATATGTAGGAATAAATCACCCCTTTCAATGAATTTTTGTCAAAAAGCCCAAAACAACTCAACTTCAATTTTTAAGTTCCTTAATAACAGTACAACATACAGTAGAATTTTGTTGTTTTTAAAGGTTCTGTATGTAAAAAAAGTAAAAAAAATCACATTCGCAATTGGAAAACATAAGGACTTTGACGTTTCTGACATCTTTTTTACGGCTTTTGACGTCTACTATTTTTCATGTACTACAGCATATTACAAAATGAAGAAAATCAGTGAGATACACTTCGGACTTCACTGATTGAGTCAAGTTCACCCCGAAAGGGATAATGGTATGATAATAATAATAATGGAACATTAAAATAATTTGAAAACTGTTTCATTTTAAAAGTTACAAAGGAAACTTCTCACATTATTTTCAAATTTGTCAATTTAATTAGGAAAAAAGAAATAACTTTTTTAGATGTCTACTTAGAATTTAAAAAAATCTTTCAGGCCTCCGGAAATTATCAAAATTTTTTTAACATATATATGTATAGTTTATCTACTTTACATCGATTAATTTGAATATTGAAAATATAGTATTACGTTTCAATAAAGTTCATGAAAAACATATTTTTCATAATAAAGCGAATCTAACAAACTTATCGGCATTTTCATAAATTGGACCTTCCATATTTTTAAGGGAATATGATATTCTCTTAAACGGAAAACATTAAATTTTGTATCTCAAAGTTCGGAAGAGCTTTATTTAATTGATTATTATTACTTTTGAATTATGAATATATATTATTTATATAACATAAATGATAATTCATATTTCAACCAAGAAAGATTTTATTTTAAATTTAATAAAAGCAGTAGAATTCATGCCAAAAAAGACAAATTTTAAAAAAATAGCCGAATCCTCAAGCAAATAAATTAGTGTTTCCCAGTTGCATTTGTAACGAAAAAAGGTGAACATTTTTTAAAAAGAGATGAATTTTAAACGAAATAGATGAATTTTGTACAAAAAAGACCAATTTTCAACCAAACAGTGACAAAAGATTAAATTTTAACTCGAATGATGAATCTTTTTTAAAAAGCGAAGAATTTTTAACAAAGTAGTGGAATCCTCGACCAAAAATGATCAATTTTCAATTAGGTGCATTTTTACCCAAAAAAGCGGCTTTTCAACAAAATTGTGGAATTCTCAACGAAAACAGATTAAATAATTTTGAATACGAAATAAGAATTTTGATTAAATGTTTATCTAAGAGGCTTATTTTTTCATTTGTTTTTAAGGTTATAGAAATATTATTCTTATCAAATTCTTGAGAAAATTCGAACAGATTTTTGAAGATTTTGGATATTTTGAAAAAGTATAATTTTTTTATTTTGCAGGAGTTTGCAAAATCTTAGGAAATATTCGAGTAAGTTTGGAAAATATGCAGGACTTTCGGAAGTTCTAAAAATAAATATTTTTTGAACTGACTCGAATTATTCCTAAAATTGTGACAAATCTTTGAAAATTAAAAAATTTCCATTAAATCTTTCAGATTTTTTGGAGATTATGCAAATAAGACTATTCAATCAATTGGATCTGACATTAAAAATACGTAGACTTTCATTTTTTATGTCGTATAGACAATGTGAAAAATGAACGTCTACTTCTTTTTAATGTCAGAAACAAATTATGGAATAGTCTTATTTGCACTCATCGATTTGTAGAAATCTTTTGAAATGTCTGAAAACCTTTGTAAATTTTCTTGAAAAATTGATTCTTCAAAATAAAAAAATAAAACATTGAAAGTATTCGCAGGAATCTCAAGAAATGTATTTTGTTTTCTTCAAGCATTTCAAACTTCCCAAAAATCGTGGAAATTTTTTTCGGAATGTTCATAAATTTACATTTTGTTTTGAATTTTCGTAAATCTTTTTAAAATTAAAATCATTGATTAATAATCTCCAAAACATTCAAATCTTCTAAGTTTAAAATTAGTTTTTTTTTTTTGGTTGAAAATTAATCTTCTTTGTTGAAGATTCATATTTTTGCTTGAAAATTCAACACTTTATTAGCAATTTTTTTCTCTCTTGACTAAAAAATCTTTATTAGTTAAAAATTCAACTCATGTTACAAAGTCGTGTTTTTTGGTTGAAATATCAAATACGAGTACCACATTTTTCGTTCATAATTTGTCATTGGAATGGAAATTCAATTACTTGGTTTAAAGTTAAACTCTTTTGTGAAATATTAATTTTGTTTGGTAAATTATTCATAATTTTAATTGGAAATTTATCTCCTTTGTCGAAAAATAAGATATTCTGTTGGAAATTCGTTTTTTCTTTGGCTGAAAATTAATCTTTTGTACTAAAAATTCAACTATTCCAGTTAAAACTTGAACTATTTTGTTGAAAACTTTTGGTTTTTTTCTTGAAAATTAATTTTTCTGAACTGAAAATGTAACTATTTCAGTTGAATATTCCATCACTTTAGTTAGAAATTGATCATAATTCAGTTCAAAAATGATCTTTTTTAGCTGAAAATTCGTCTGTTTTAATAAAAAATTAATCTTCTTGTTTAAAAATGAATCATTCCGGTTGAAGATTCAAATATTCTAGTACAAGATTCATGATTTCAGTTAATTTATGTTTTTGGTTTAAAATTCAACTATTCCAATTGAAGATTCATAATTTCCGTTGAAATATCATCATATTTTTTTTAAATGTAACTATTGCCTTCAATATTCCATCATTTTAATTGAAAATGCATCTCTTTGGTTGACATTAATTTTTTTAACTGGAAATTTAGCTATTCAATTTTTGGTTGACAAGTTACCTTTTTTAGTTGAGAATGCATGTATTTTTATGTAAATTCATATTCTCTGGTAGAAGTTAATCTTCTTGGTTAAAAATTTATCTCTTTTGTTGAAAATTCAACTATTCCAGATGAAGATTCATAATCTTAGTGGAAAATCCAACATTTTGGTTCAAAATTAATTTTTCTCACAGACAGTTTAACTGTTCTATTCTTGGTTGGAAATAAATCTTTATTAGTTCAACCATTATTATTATTATTTAAAATAGTATTTAAATATTCATTTCAATCTATCGAAATCTTTTTAAATTGTTTTTAAATTTATTTTTCAAAATTTATTTAATTTCTTTTTCTCTCAAACTGTTCAAAAACCTTCGAAATTTTTTCGAAATCTTCAAAAATTCTCTTTCTTCCAACTTCTTTGATATATTTTCAAATTTCAAATTATTTTTTTAATCATTTCAAAAAATTTTTAACCTTCTAAATATCTCTTTAAATTATTTGAATTATTCCAAAATTCATTACAAAATTCTGCAAAATTACAAAAATTGCCTTCGAATCTTCCAGATTCTGTTATGACAAATTGTTGAAATATTTTGAAATATATTAACATGTTTTCAAATATTCTATGGAAATTAATTTTTTTAAATAAAATGTAAGTTTAAATTTTCTCGTGCATTTGAAGAAAAACTTTTTATTCTCATGAAACCTTTCAAAATCATTCAGAAGCTTCGAAATTTTTATTTACAAATCTTCAAAAATGTACGTTTATCCTCACTTTTTAAAATGTTTTCAAATTTTGAATTTATTGTGAATATTTTCCAAACTTCTTAATGTCTCTTAAACTTAATAGAATTTTTTATAAAACTTTGTAACCTTGCTAATCGAAACATTTGGCTTTAAAATCGACAATATAATTTTTCGAAATTTTAAGAAATAATTCAAAATGTTTGATTTCTTAGTTTTCAAATGAAAAATCATTTTAAATTTCCCAAGGAATTTTAAGACATTTGTTTTATTATCTTAAAACCTTTAAAAATTCATGATGAGCTGCTAAAGAGCTAAACAACTTTGCTTCATTGATTATTATTATTGAATATATTATTTTGAAAAAAACTTTAATTTCTCATAAACCTGAAAAGTTTGCAGATTTTTTATTTTAAATGGGAAAAAGAAACGACAGCTTCACCCAATCATGAACGCGGGTTTCCCGACGACAATAGTTTCGAATTGTTCCAAGTAATTTCAAGATAGTTTCGAGAATTAATCAAAAATGGCGCCATGCACTTTTTAATAATTGGACAAATAGCAAAAGCGCGCAAATGCATGTTTTTGAAAGTATCAGAAGAGGTTCTTAATTTTGTGGATCAAGAATAAAAAAATTGTTAAACCAAAACTTTGAAATAAATTTAACGTCTTTTTTGAACTCTTGGAAATTGTAATGTGTTTAAAATATTTGCAACTAAAAAATGAGCTGAACTTTAGAAATGAACAGATACTTTTCTATCTTATATTTCTTGAACGGAAAACATTAACTTTTGTAATTCAAAAATTCAAAAAATATAGAACACATTATTCGGATAAAATGAATGATATTTCACCAGAAAAATATTTTAATTTTACATAAAAAGTAGTTGAATTCATGCCAAAAAATACAAGTTTTTAACGAAAATATGCATTTTTAATTAAATAAATCAATTTTCTACCAAAAAGATGAATTTGCAACTAAATAGTTTAAATTTTATCTTAAGAAATATGTTTCAGTCATGAAAGAAAAAAAAATTCACCGAAATTATTATTTTGGGAAATAAGTAACTTAAAATACGAAATAAAAATCTCGAACAAACATTTCTTCCTTAAGTTTATTTGCTCATTTGTTTTTAATTTTAAATAAATATATAATTTTTCCATGATTCTTGAGGAAATTCAAACAATTTGTTGAAAGCATTCGTATATTTCGAAAAAGTATAATCTTTTGTTTTTCAGGATTTTGAACAATTTTAGGATAAATTCGAGTCAGTTTGAAAGATACTAAGGACTTTCAGAAGTTTGGAGGATACATATCTCTCAAAAACTATTCCTGAAATTTTGAAAAATCTTGCAAAATAAAAAAAATTGCCCTCAAATTCTCCAGATATTTTCGAAATTTGTAAAAATATTTCTAAATTATAATATTTTGAAATATTTTGAAACTTTTTCAAATTTTCTTCAAAAATTAAAATCATTTTCCAACCATTTTAAAAACTTCTAAACCTTCTAAATATTTTTGATACTGAATATTTTTTTGATATTACCTTGGAATCAATTTTTCACAATAAAAAATCAGTTTAAATTATTTCGTGAATTATGAGAAATGTTTTTTATTATCGCGAAATATTTGAAAAAAAATTTTTTGTCAAATTCTGTATACAATTTTGCAATCTTGCTAATGGAAAAATTTCGCTTGAAAATGTTTCCCATTCTTCTTCAAAATTTCAGAAAATAATTCAAAATCTTCTGAAATCCATGCATTTTAAGAAAGTTTTTTATTTTCTTGAAGCCTTTCAAACTTCTTGAAAAGCTTCGAATTGTTTTTTAATCTTCTATAATTTACATCTTGTTTCAAATTTTTTGAAATATTTCCAAATTTCAAATTATTTTTTCAAACATTTCAAAAACTTTTGAAACCTCTAAATATATTTTAAAATTATTAGAATCTGTCCAACAAATTTTTTTAATATTCTGAAAAGTTACAAAAATTGCCTTATAATCTTCAGGAATCTGCCATGAAGATTTTGCAAATCTTTCCTAATCTTTTAAAATCTTTTGTCATCTTTTAGAATGATTTTATATATTCTTTGGAAATTAATTTTTCAAAATCAGAAATCAGATCAAATTTTCGCATGAATTCTAAGAAAATTTTTCTATTATCCTGAATCGTTTCAAAATCCTTAAGAAGTTTCAAATTTTTTTCAAGTATTCCGAAATAACTATTTGTCAAGACTTTACAAATATTTTGAAATTTCAAATTAATTGTAAATCTTTTTCAAATTTCGGAATGTCTTAAACTTACTCGCATTTTTTTATAAATCTTTGTAATTTGTTAATAGAAAGATTTTTCCTTAATATCTTTCCCATTCTTTTTAGACATTTTAGAAAATAATTCAAAATCTTTTGAAATCTTTGTCAATTTTCTCTTAAAATTTATTTCCATAATAAAAATTAGTTTAAATTTCCCCGGGAATTTAAAGAATTTCGGTTATTATCTTGAAACCTTTTAAAATTCTTGAAAAGCTTCATTTTTGAAGTTTTCAAAAATCTACAAATTACATTTTGTATATCAAAATGCTGGACACCTTTCTTTTATAAATTATTGTTGAATATATATTATTTATATAACCTTACTTTTCTGAAAAACCTCACGTTTGCAGACATTTTTCAGACGGTAAAACAATGAAAACTTTATCCAATCACGAACACGCGCATTTTAATAATTGGATAAATCATTTTCCCTCCACCTTTTGAGTGAGTGTTTCTTTCTGCATAGGAAACCAACAGAAGATTACTTTGCGAGAAATTTCATAAAGCGAGATAACAATAACCACGACAACCGTTTTTCGTGCTTAGCAGATTAAGAAAAAAAGGAAGAAAGATAAAAAGGGGGAAAAGGAAGTTGAAATAACAGCCAAGCACTCAGACGAGATAATTTCTTACAGTTTTACGCGTAGGAACGCTGAGAATATTAATTCTAGGTAGGCTGTATAAACCTTGGAGCAGTTTTGACAATCGGATTATACTTCTAAGAGAAAGATTAAGTGAAGTGGGAAGCAAGCCTCCTAGAGATTAAAACCGTTTTGAAAGTTTATTATTATAATTAATGGTTGAATTTAATATAAGTATGTCTAATCAGTAATGCAAAATTAATCCTGTTGAATGACACAAATCCAAGCTTATAAGGACAATGAAAATCTCCAGATAGCAGGGTTGCTACAAAACCAATATCCCAGTTTTGAAATTCCCTGACTTTGTCCTGACCAAAAGAAAATTAATTTTCAACGAAATAGTTCTTTTTTAAACGAAAGCGATGAATTTTCAACGAAGATGACAAATTTTCAACCGAACATGGAATAGTACATTTTTCAGTTACAAAAAATAATTTGTAATAAAAAAGTGGAATTTTGAACAAAAAAAAAGGTTTTTCGACTGAAATGATGAATCATCAACTAAAAAAGGGAATTTTTGACAAAATAGTTAAATTTTCAACAAAAGTGATGAATTTTCCAGAAAAAAGAGATTTCTTAACGAAAAAAAGTGTAATAGTTGATGTTTCCACTGAAAAGTATTTCAATTGTCAATCAAGAACTGTTGAATTAAACCAAAGAATACAAATTTTCAAGAAATACAGAAAAAAATCGCATAAAAAATGTTGAATATGCGAGCCAAAAAGACGAATTTTCTGCAAAGGTGTTGAGTTTTCACCCCAGAAATTTAAATTTCTATGGAAATAGTTGAATTTTCAACGGAAAAATATAAATTTCTAAGCAAAAACGATAAAGTTACAGTTTCAATCAAAAAAATTATTTTTCCCGAGATTTTTCCACTAAACAAAAAAAGTTTAATTTTCAACAAAAAAATGAATTTTAAACTAAACCAATAACATGAATTTTGTGCAAAAAAGACAACATTTCAAAGAAATACAAAAATCTTCACCTAAAAAGGAAACACTTTTAACCCAAAATAAAATAGTTAAATCTTCAGTTATAGAAATAAATTTTCAGCCAGAAAAACGAATATACAACCAAAGAAGTTTATTTTTAATCAAATATAGACCAGTAAAGTTTTCAGTAAAAAAATGAACTTTGAACCAAATAAAATTTCGACGAAATAGGTAGATTTTCACTGAACAGATAAATTTTGAACCAAAAAGATCAAACTCCTATCTAAAAAAGAATAATGATCCACAAAAACAAAGCTGTCACCAAAAAAATTAAATTATGTCAATTTGTTCCCAAGATGTAACTTTTTTTTAAATTCGTTAATTTTTTGATAATTCACCCAAATATTGAATTAGCTCTTAGTTAACAAAGAAATTTTTATCATAAAAAAAGAAAATATACGTGTCTTATATTTTATCTAGGTAAACAATATATTCGAGCCTGAAAAAAATATGTGACCTCACCAGTGTCAGACTGGATTCATGCACTAATTTATTCCTAACGATCGGATCTAATTCCAGAAATAATTTTTTTGCTGCAAAAAAAGTTTTATGAATTGGGAAACTTTTAATAACAAAATTAGAACCAGAGAAATTTAAAAACAATTTCTAGCCACTAATTAAAACTTTCCTAAAAAAAAATTAAAAGAATTTTATTAAAGAGAACTAGAGTGTGTTAATATAACGTATGAAGAATGACGATTCCCCAATTCTCAATTCAAAAGGGCCTTAAATGTTTTCGTTACTTAGACCATAAAAAATCACTTTCAAAGAATTTTGTGTCTTTTATTAACACAGTGACATATTCAATAGCCTGACTGTATCTGGAGCAGAAGGTGTCAGGAGTACGCTAAAAAAAGCTATCTATATGTATGAGGCAACTAACGCCGACTTATTCCCAACCAACTTTCTTCTTGTGGATATGGGGCTGAGGTATCCCACATAAACTTTTTTTTTATTTAGATTTCCGCTCTCTGAAAAAAACGAAAAAAACAGGTGAGGAATTTTTTAATGTAAGAACGTTCACGGATAGATTCAGACTGTCGAATCACACACTCAGAAAACGATTTGTTGGAATCAACATTTTAATTTTTTTAAGCATAGAATATACTTGATATATGGACAAGAAAATGTTTGGTCGACCCGAAGAAATTTTTTACTTGCTTTAACCAAATTTTTATGTTGATCCAAGAAAACAGTTTTTTTGATGTCAAGGAATTTTTTTCTGAGTGCAGTGAATGTCAGGTGATCAATTTGATCCCGAAATTTGGTTCAAATTGATAAGCAAAGCTTTTATACAGGTTTGAGATTTGTTTATTTGATCAGCAAATTGTGCATCAGAATGACTTGATTCTCAAGATCAACTGCCTGTCATGAATTTTCATGAGTAGCAACACAATATGAAAGTCATTCTTTTTGGTTGAAAAATAAACTACTTGATTAAAAGTCAAATTCTATTTTTACAACTGCATTTTCATTGCGGTAGATTGATCATCTTAGTTGAAAATTCATGTTTATTTGCAAATTTAACTATCATGTTGAAAATTCGTTTTCTTTGAACATTCATTTCTTAAACAAAAATTTAACCATTCCATTTATGGTTTTAAATTTAATTATTTTTTTTATTTGATAATTCAACGATTTCTTTAAAAATTAATTTCTTAGGTTAAAAATTTAACTATATCGTTAGAACTTCATTTTTCACTTAAAAATGAATTTTTTCACTGAAAATTTAACTAGTCCACTTTTGAATGAAAATTTAGCTTTTTTAGTTGATAGTCCAACTATTTGGTTAAAAATCGTCTTTCATGGTTGAAAATTCAACTATTTGGTTCATTCCAACAGTTTCTGATTTAAAAATATAATATTCTTTTGTTAAAATATAAACTATTACATGTTGCGTTGAGAATTCCTTTTTTCCTTAAATTCTACTACATTGTTAAAAATTGAAGACTTTTGTGAAGAATTTATTTTTTATTGAAGATTCATCATTTCAGTTTTAAAATTGGTGTCTTCAGTTGAGAATTTAACAATTTATTTTTTACTTCATTTTTTATTAAGAAATAAATTTTTAACTGAAAATATAACAATTCCATTCATGGTTGAACATTTATCTTTTTCAGTTCAAAATGCAACGATTTGTTTAAAAATTCATCTCTTTAGTTGAGAATTTAACTATGTTATAGAAAATTTATTTCTGCAGAACAATTTTCTCATCTGAATATTTAACTGTCTGTTTTAGTTGAAAATTCAACTATTTGGTTGAAAATTTATATATTCATTTGAAAATTCATCCTTTTTGGTTGAAAAATAATTTTCTTGGTTTCAAAATTCTGCTAGTCGGTTGAAAATCAATTTGTTTATCTGAAAATTTATCTATTTTAGTTGAAGATTCATCCTTTCAAGTCAACATTTATCTCTTTTAGTATAAATTTCATCTCTGGGGCTAAACATTTCATTATTAGGTTAAAAATTTAATTATTCTTTTGGAAATTCAATCATTTTGTTCAAAAATCGTTTTTTGCTTGTAAAAATTCAACTGATCTCTGGAAAATTAATTTTTTCAGTAGAAAATTCAATGATTTATTAAAAATGTATGTTTTTAGTGAAAAATTGAAATATTTGGTAGTAGACTGTTTTCGACTTAGAATTAAAATATTTTTTATTTAAAATATCAACTAATACATTTTTCATGCAGAATTAACAATTTTTAGTTGAAGATTTTAGTACCTTGTTGAAAGTTAAACTCCTTTGTTGAAAATTCATTTTTTTTGCTGTTGACTCATCATTTTAGTTTGAAGATTCATTATTTTCATTGAAAACCCGTCTCTCTGGATGAGACATTAACTTTTGAGCTATTGTGTTGAAAATATATTTTTTAAGATTCATAATTTTTGATGAAAATTGACCTCTTCGGTTGAAAATTGAACTATTCTGTTAAAAATTCACTTGTTTGGTAGAAAATTAATTTTTTTTACCGAAAATGTAACTGCTGCAGATAAAGATTCACCATCCAAGTTGAAAATTAATCTCTTTTGGTATGAAGTTTATCTGTTTGGTTAGAAATGTAATTATTGTATTGACAATTAAAGAATTGCGCTAGAAAATCATTATTTTTGGTTGAAATTTAATTATTAAAAACTCATCTTTTTGAAGTGAAAATTCTTTGTTAAAAATTAATTTTTTTAGTTGAAGACTCACCATTTTAGTTGAAAATTCATATCTTTGGATGAACATTGATATAATTTCTTGAAAATTTGTATTTTTTTGGTTTAAAATTAATTTGCTTGATAACTCAGCGTTTTCTAAAACATTTTTCTAGTCCTAGGAAATTGCAAATTTTCCAGGAGTGGTTTTTCATTAGGTAAATCTAAAGAAACACTTTTAGAGAGAACAAAAAATTTGCCAGAGCCATCGAGATTTATAGCCTAATATATGATCATTAGAAGTTCTTTCCATGCCTAATATTTAAAATTTTCTGAAGCATTCCTTGTTTCAGAAATATTTATCTCCATAAAAGTAGATAATTTTGATCTGAAGTTGATAATCAGAATGATATGCAACGGTTTGATATCCCGGTGTTTACTGTTATCGTGAAAAAATCGTACAATTGAATCTGCTGGGAAAAAAACTTATTACTTTTTCGTTTGAAATCGTAATTTAACTTTGATCATTTATAATATTTCAAAGTTGATTTATATCAATTATAAATCATCTAAGGGAAAATATTTGTTTTGAATAATAAGAACTTAATTTAACTTAACTTAAATTGAAATATATTATATTTCGAATAACTTGTATTGAAATGTTACAAACACGCAATCATGTTTTGCCGGCTTTTTTATTGCTATATTTGCGATTCCATCATCTGGTCAAGCGAATCGCATTTGACACATCGGATTTCTCTCACGGTATGTTCCGCGAACAACCCCTTGGGGAGCAATATAGTGCCGACCCGTATTTACCGAGAGCGTCGCATGGAAACCACAGAAAACTCCTTCTATGCTCGCAGATTGTAAAAGTTATAGGTAAATTTTATTTGAGAACGGAGGAAGCTGTAATGCTGGCTTCCGATCTCGAATGAACAGCTTGGATAGGAATCGAAGATAGAAATCGATGACGTGCTTCTTTGAGTTCAGATTTTTTACATGGCTTTCCTTCAAATATACTTTTATTCTATATTGTATCAACTAAGATCACAATATTTTCAAATCCTTTCATCCGAATATACAAGTCAACAATGTGTATAAAAAACTAAAATTCAGATATAAACAAATACTGAAAAAAATTACTTCTTTTGCGAGGTTTCTTTAAAGTGTAACGAAATATTTCATTGCTTTTTAAGGAACTACTAGGCGAACCGATTATACTCTTCAACAAAATAATCAAACATGAATTAATATCACTTTAAATAATGTAGCACGTTGCACTTTGTCTCAGAAAAAAAGGTCAAAAGTGCCCGGCACAAAAGTTGTAACAGAACTGAAAAGAACGCTGGATACCGCTCAGCCAACCGAGCGAGCCACCACAATAACGCAATTACCGCTTCACACTCGCGGTCGCAAGGCCTCGAGCGACAGACTCTGAGAAAAGTGACCACACGAAACAATAGCGTCAGGGACAAAATCCCAACAATCACAAACCTTATTATGAATAGTAAATATTTTTCAATTATTACCTTACTTTAGATTTCAACCAAATCGAAATAAATAGGCTTATTTTTTTCAGATAGAGTTACCTTTGAAAATATATAGAATTCCTGAAAATAAAACAAGAATTCAACGATAAAATTTGGACAACCACCACAAAATATTCCTATTGCAATTCCTAAAAAACAAAATAAAAAAATTTGTTTCTTTGGACAAAAATAAAAAGGAGGAAAGAAAAATGAGAAGACAACCAACCAATTCCTTCTCATTTTTCT
>CAKNXH010000590.1:248910-259736 GCA_932178445.1 Andricus quercusramuli
AGAAAAATGAGAAGGAATTGGTTGGTTGTCTTCTCATTTTTCTTTCCTCCTTTTTATTTTTGTCCAAAGAAACAAATTTTTTTATTTTGTTTTTTAGGAATTGTAATAGGAGCATTTTGTGGTGGTTGTCCAAATTTTATCGTTGAATTCTTGTTTAATTTTCAGGAATTCTATATATTGACTTGATTATTGGACGTTAAATGAGATTTTGAATTTGATTTGAGTCTGATTCAGAATTCTTGAATTACCTTTGAAAAGTTGTTCAGAAATCGAGAGAATGACCAATCGTTTTCCAGCCATTATTATTGGTTTTAGTCTAAAGTTGTCGATGTTCTGAAAAAGAAACGTAAATGAAAAGTCTAAAGTTTATTACATCTTTCAAAATCTTATAGAAATGCATCGAAAGTATACGCACACACTATTTTAAGATGAATAACAACAACAAAAAACAATGATGTTACTAAATAAACAACTTCAAATGACGTTTTTTCAATATAACAAATTATGAATTGGTAATGTTTGAATTTATAGATTGTAAGCTAAAAATTTAATGATAAAATGCTTCAAGTATGTTTTGTAGAACATCTTTTTCCCAATTACCTACATCAAAATGTTCAATGATCAAAAACAAACCATTTAGCTCCATTTTTATTTATGTAAGTACTGAAATAAAAAATTTCCATTGAGGACGAAATGCGAATAAGATAAGAAAAAACACTGCGGCGAATACCATCCGTGACATAACTGATTTTGAAAACGATAAGTGGAATAGTCAATTAGGGGCATGTGATACTTAGAAAATTATCGATTTTACCAGTGTTAGGATCCCCTGGCTTTTTTTCTACAATAATAAAGATTTTGTTTCAACAATTTGGGGAATGATAGTGAACATGCTAACGGAAGTCCCCGAACTCTTCTTTTGTGAAATAATTTCAAAAAATTCTAACGTTGCTTAATTTGATTAATATGTGTTACAATTCTCCCCAGCTTCACTTTGAAACTGCACAATATTTTTGGCCGAAAACTTAGGAAAAGCAAAAAAACATAGTAACTAATTTACTGAAACTAACCTTTTTTGTAGGCAATTAGAAAATTTTATTTCATAAATAATTTCTAAGTGGCGAAAATTGAAAATTAGTTTCAAATTTTCCTGATGGTTAGTAAGCCCTCTATGCCACTGGCTTTTTTCACGAAAGCTGTAAGACATGTAATCTTCTTGGAAGGCAAGATTCAGTCGCTAAGTAATTGCCTCAAGAATGAAAATATCAAATCACGTATGATGAAGGTCACTGACCTTTTTTAAAATGGTGAGGTTGACCACACGTTTTGTTTTATCAAGGCATGTCCTAATATTTTGATGCTGTCATGATTTTACAGTTTTTTGTACTATATCTTGATTTTTTATTACCGCTTAGGGATTTTTATTGCGTGAACCTAACAAGGGGAGTGCGCGTAACGGGGGACACGGATTTTTAATATCTTTTCCGATTGAACATAACTGAATTTGAGATGAAAAAACATCAAATTGTTTACTCAGATACAAAGCTACAGAGTTTGCTGTCATGCGTTCGCGTCCTCGTACATTTTTCAAATTTTTGTTTTATTTTTAATTCTTCTTTTCACAATTTAGAAAGGGTATAGCAGGATAAACATGTATATGCTGCTCCACTCGGATCTGATTGAGATTTATACAGAAAGTCGGGACTGATATAAGACTAAATTTCCCAAAAGATTATATTTGAGAAATAATTTTGGTCGGAGTTATGGGGTTTAGAAGAAAAATAACAAAATTAGTTTTTTTTCAAGAATGGCTGAACCGATTTCGATGAGCAAAAAGTATGTTATGAGACTCAATGAGTGCATATTGCTTGCAAGATCCCTTCAATCCTCATCATTATCTTCTTCGATAACAGGAATAATATTGTTCCCCTGAAACAATTCACTGAGAATTTTAGCTGGTTTCAAAACTTTGGACAAATATCTCGCGACAGATAAATAGTAAACTATTGCAGCAATATGTGAACAGCAGCCAACAGTTCTTCTTCCGTTGGCGAAGTCACATGCGTACGGCAGCAGACCTGAAATACCGAAACTATTGGGCTTATATTTTACGAAACACCGATATATTTTTCGAGAAATATGACGCGATTGAACTTGCAGTTTTGAAACGTTCGTTTGAACTTTAAAGAATTGCAGATTCACTTTTCCATCCTTATCAACCATCTCAGCTAAATAAGATACTGCCTGCGACAGTTTTGATCAGGATATCAGGATATCAGGGATCAGATGATCCAGTTAACAGAATTTTAAGATCTTTTTTGGTCACTTCAGAGAAATCTAAGAGATCTTCCGATGACATACTTTGGAACATAACTGTTCTACGTAACCAACCCTTTTCCTCGGCCTCATCAGCTAAAGTATTTTTCATAAATCTCCGGGATTCCATCCTTTTCAAAATTGCATCAGGAATATCTGCGTCTGATTTTAACCTTTTTCCGAATATATTATTCAGATACGATGCAATTCAAAAATATTTTCCAACTTGAATAAGATGATCGATTCATTCGTAAATGAAAGGGTAAGATGTCTTCTTCAAATGACTTAATTATAGCTGATGAATATTCTGAGATAACTTGTTTATTTTATAGTTCCAAAATGGAAGCGAGAATTTTATTAGAATTGCCAGTGCGAAGTTTAAAAAGAAATACTACGAGTGCCTGGTCACGGTATGCATTTTTCTGTTTCGCATTGAAGTCATCATGTCGTTCAAAAATATGATATTGTCCCAGTTTAATCCTGTGAAGATGAGGGGTTGCTTCTCGGAAAGTCTATAATCTCCAAGCTCATCATAGAGGGTGGAATCACATTTGACTGCGAGACTTTCCATTATTTTCGATAATTCCAAAGGACTTACACTTGAAAAATTAGAGAACACCTTCAGAGCAGACAGATTTATGTCGTAAAATCGACTTTTGATTAAGTGGGTTCGACAGAATCGGAGCAAAGACAACAGTATTTATGAGTTGAAATAATTCTTCAAATCGGAGCTTCAACTCTATCAATATCTAATGCATCCACTTTAGGTTGGAGTCGAGTAATAATTTCTGGATCATCGGAAGATGATTGTGAGTCACCGGCCTTGTTTTCAGAAATCAACCTATGGTGAGGACTGGTCCAACTTGATTTGGCAATCAAGACTTTTTTAAAAAACCCGGGAGGACTAAAAACTAATTCGGATTGGTATTATATACATTGTCCCTACTGATATTATTAGGTTGTTTCAAGATTTCGATTGCTTCTCTATGTTTTCTTGGAAAAATATTGTACGTTTTTGCGATGATGGTTGTTTTGTCAAATAAGATGCTATGTGCTGTTTCGATATGATTCTCAGCTAGTGCTGATTGCATGAAATGTTTTAACCAGATCGGCATTTTGAACAAAAGATATTGTTAAGAACCATCGCTCGTTGAAGTTTGTTAGAGAAATTCGTTGCTTCATCTTCATTTCCAATTTCATTCTTTTGTTCATGTACTTCGGATACAAACCTATCACAGCCGACACATCTTGGATTTTTATTTGTCGCAAAAATTTCTTAATGTAACAGGTCACAGCAAACAAAGAATATCACGCGACAGCTATTCTTTCAAAGGAAAAACCAATATATGTAGGAAAGGAACACAATAAGTAAATATCTGGAAGACTAATTCCTCAGCAGAGAAGGAAACAAGTGAAGATCACAGGAGATGTTGACGCAAAAAAATTAATGCTACCTTAACACACGTATACGCTTTCATTTGTAGCTAATAAAGGAAAAACAACTGAATGTAGGAACAAATGAATGTAGCGAAGGAAACAAGTGAAGATTGTAGGAGCAGTTAACGTGAAGAAATTGAATGCTACCGTACACTACACTTATCCGTTCGTTCATATTCAGTTTCGCAAATTGACACCTTTAGAATGAACGACTTGGACTAGGAAGTTATGTGATTCTGTAAAAAATGAATAATTAATGCCCCTGTACAGCGCGTTGCAAACCGTACGTGACGCGCCCAAAATCTTTCTTATATTAAACTATGGACTACCCCTCCGATCGTTTTGAGACACAGGCATGTTATTCTACAGTGTTCAAAGATTTTTTAGACTAAGGATGGTGATATTTCATTAAATGCATCACATGAAAAAAAATTCGAAATTTTTCTACAACAGTCTCTCATTGAGTCCAATAACATACTTGTTGCTCATCGAAATCGATCCAGCGGTTCTTGTGAAAAACTAATTTTTTTATTTTTCTTATAATGGTTAAAATACTTTGAAAATCATATCTCATTTTACGATTTGAAGTAGTAATCAGGACCAATTAAATGCGCGGAAGAAAAGTTGTGAAATCACAAAATAGCGCAAGTATTATTATTATACAATTTTAGAATAAAAATATATTCTTTTTAATATTAAAAGAAGAAAGAGAAACATTTGGCGAGCCTATCACATTTTCTCAAAATAATAAAAATAAATGCACCCTCATGATAATTCAAAAAAGAATAAAAAATTATTATATTAAAGACCTAGCAAATAATTTTTCCACATTTCCTATATTTCTAAAGTATCAACTTGATTGTTGTGATAAAACTGAAAACTTTAACATTATTAAATAAAATATTAAATTCCATGTAGCTACTTAGCGAGCTTGATGCAAACGTCATATATGTTCTTGTTGAGACTATTTCTTAATGAAAGTATAGAATTTGTCAGTTATTTGAATTATTCCGTGAAGATTTGAAAATCTCACGTTTACAACTACTTCGAGGAAAGTCAAATAAGGATAATTCAAAAAAATATATTAATAGAAATTATTAATTTAGTGCGAATTGCAAAAGAAAGGAAATTGAATATATAACGCATCTTGTGATTCAAGTCGTGCTAGATGGTTTCAATTTGACCATAGGACATTGTAATATAATAAGTAATTATTCCATAAAGACATTCTCTACAGAATTTTTAAAATGAATTTCTTCATAAAATTTATTGTTCCGAAGCTATAATTTCAAACATTACAAAGTCATATTTTTTTCAGTAAAAAAAAAAGTCGTTTGCAGTTGTAACAGTTGTTCAACCAGTTTAATTTAACTGAAAAAAACGAATTTTCAATAAAATATTTTAATCGTCAACCAAAATGATGAATTTCCAACAAATAAGAATAATTTTGTACCAAACAGATGTATTTTCCACAAAACGTATGAATTTTCTGTCAAACAGTTTAGTTTTGAACCTATAAACAAAAAATTTTCAACCAACAGTGGAATGTAATATGCAATTTCTGCATAATTTATGCGGTAAAACGCTAATGGACAGAGTCAGTAATGAGGAGATTCTCAAAGAATGTGGTGTAGCGAAAACACTGTTCGACAAAAGGAAAGAAATTTGTTGAGATGGTTTGAGCATGTTGAGAAGAATGGAAGAAAAATGACTGATGAAACAAATATATTCAGGTTGCATAAATGGTAGCGTGCCCAGAGGCAGTCAAAAATAACTGAAAATAGCATCACGTAATACGTGGACGCTTCAATTGTGACATTTAAATTGACTGAGTAGATTTTTCTTTAAGAAATTGGTAAAATTCCCGGTCAAAAGCTGAATTCCCTATCATTCCTATGTTTTTTGCGTTCTCAAACAGTTTCCGTTTTTCCCAGTTTTCCGGTCCAGTGGACACACAGTTTTTCTCTTCAAACGTACATTGTTACTATCGATAAATGAAGTGCAACTTGATATCAGACAATTCAAAAAAATGGATAAAGTACTCAGACGAATAAATTTGTTCGAAGAGCTTTTCAATGCTTGCTTTGGAACTAGTCTATTCTCGTAATCGTTTTCTGTGCTGTGAAGCGACCATAATTCTATGATTTTCTACCTTGCGACTAAACTATACTTTTTTCTTTCCCGCTTTTGTCCATTGTACACTGGACTGCATCATAGTATTTTTCTCCGCTATTCTATTGGATTGTATTGTGATTGGTCAATTGGTATCTCGGTCAATCAATTTCTCCAATTGAACGGATTTTTCCCGACTTTGTTGTTGCTGATACAAAACATGCTACAATTTCCGGCCCACTAAACTCCTCGAACCAAACAGTATAAAATCACTGGCAATTATAACATTAAAATATTTGGAAAAATCTATAAATAAGAAACCTATTTTTTTAAAGAAATTGGTGTTTATTTTACTTCTAAATGCTTGGAAAAATGAAAATTAGTTATTTTATCTTGCACTCTTCCTCCTATTCTCCTCTTTTCCCCTTTTCTTAAGAAATCCTCTTCTTTCCCCTGTTTTCAAAAAACTTACCCTTTTCTCGCTTTTACATCTAAATGCGAACTGACTTAATAGAACCCCATGATTGATCTGAATTCCTCTCGTTTGGTTGAAAATTCTACTATTAGCTTCTGAATTGGACTTTCTTGTTGAAAAATTGTTTCTTTTGAGTGAAAAATTATTATTTTTTAGATGGAAATTCATCTTTTGAATCTTGCATTAAGAATTAATCTGTTTTGGTTGAAAATCTGAATATTTGGATGAAAGTTGGCTGGAAAATTGATTGTTTTTAGTACACAATTAAACTATAACATTTTTCATTGCAAATTTATTTTTTTCGTTGAAAATTCAACTATTTGATTAAAACTTGAACTGCTTTATTGAACATTCATTTTATTGATTGAAGATTGAACTGTTTCGTTGAAAATTGTTTTTTTGTTCATGAAAATAATGGTTTTCAGTCATAAATTAAAAAATTTGTTAAAAAATGTATTTTTTTTCTAAATTCGTCTTCTTAGTAGAAAATTAATCTTCTTGATTGAAAATTTCCCTACATGGATGTAAGTTGAACAGTTTTGTTAAAAAATCTTCTTATTAGTTGAAAATGTATCTCTATTTCAATGAAAATTTACCTATTTTGTTGACAATTCTCATCTTTTGGCTTAACATCACTTTTTAGAACTGCAAATTGAACAATTTGGTTGAAATTTGATAATTTTTGTTGTTTTTGAAGATACATCTTTTAGCTGAAAAATTCACTTCTTTCTTGAAAATACAGTTATTTTGTTAGAAAATCATATTTTTGGGGCAAAGTCAACTGTTTTGTTGAACATTCGTCTTTTTGGACTGAAAATTGAACTGTCTTCTAAAAAGTTCGTTTTTTTTTGGCTTAAAAACTCAAAGTTTTTGGTGGAAAATGTAACTATTTGTGGTTGATTTTCAGTATATTTTGTTCAAGAATTTGAACATTTGGTTAAAAATTCATCTATTTAATTGTAAATACGTCCATTCTCCTTAAAAGTTCAACTATTTGGCTGTAAATGCAACTGTTTGGTTGGTAATTAATTTTTTTCAACCTAATTATTTTATTCAAAACTCATCTTTTCTGTTCGAAAATTCATATGAAAACTCAACCATTGGGTACAAATTCAACTATTTTATTAAAAATTCGTCTCTTTTTCTTGAAGATTCAATTTTTTCATTGCAAATGCAACTGTTTGGTCTTGAATTAATTATTTTGTTTGTTAAAAGTTCAACTATTCGGATAAGAACAAGGTGCAAACTCTTCTTTCTTGTTTGAGAATTCATATTTTCGGATTTGAAACTCGACTGTCTTCTGAAAAATTCGACTTTTTGGCTTGAAAACTCAACTCTTTCGTTGGAAATTCATCTCTGTCGCTAGAAAATTATCCTTTTTGATTACAAATTTGACTATTTCTTTAAAAAGTCATCTTATTGGTCGAAAATTTTATTGTTTTTTTGAACCGTCTTTTTGCACAAAGAATTGTAGAATAAACTGAAAATTACAAATTAAAAAACTCGTATTTTTTAATTGAAGTTTAATCTATTTGGTTCAAAATTCAACTACGTACTTTGTTGGTAATCGTCCCTTTTGCTTAAAATTTCAACTATTTGGTTGTGAATGCAGCTGCTTGGTTGATAATATTTTTTTTTTTTTTTAATTCAACTATTTTGTTAGATAGTCATCTTTTTTCTTCCGAAACTCAACTGTTTTGTAGAAAATTCATCTTTTTGGATTGAAAATTCATCTTTTATGGTGAAAAGTCATCTTTTTTTATTGAAAATTCCACTGTTATCTAAAAAATTCGTCTTTTTGTCTTGAACATTCAGCTATTCAGTTCAAAATGCAACTAATTGTGGTTAATTTTTTGTTTGTTGGAAATTCAACTAAATATTTGGTTGAAAACGACTTTTCGACTTAAAATCTTGAGCATATACTCAATTTTTTTGAAAATAATTTTCTCTCCTATTATTCTCCTATTTTCGTGGAAAATCGTCCTATTTGTCCTGCTTTGAGAGCGTTCTGGGCTGTATAGTCTGTTTCATTATCACCTTTGTATACTTTGTGTTTTATTTTAGGCACTTATCAAAGGAAACCAAAGAAACAATTTTACCCTAGAAAATCCAGGCGTGGAAAAAGTGTTGAAAATACCGTGACCTATTTTCTGAACGGCCCTCTATAATTTCTTCAATTAATATAAATATTTCTAGTGCTAGCTCAGTTTCATAGATACATCATGCAAAATTGTGAGTTTTTTCAGTAAATTCCAGCTCAGAGCGAAAAATATGAACATATTACGAGGTTTCACGGTATGGTACATACATATGATAGATTAAAAATGAAATTTGTTTCTCTGTCTCTAGTATTTAATTTTCCTGGTGGAAGTGTTCAACTATGTTTCCGGGTTTTTCATAGACCGACCAGCATAATCTTCATGAACAGTAGTCCTTCAACGCTCATTGTCAGGGTGTTTCAACTTAATCAACGAAGCGATGCAACGCACATCTCATCTTTTTTTTCCACCCTCAATTCATCCCTTTCTAATTTTTTCCCAACGTCCCCAGCTTTTAGCGATAGAATTATTTCTCTTGCCTGTCCTCAGTGCACTGTTACGAGTGCTTTCTTTTCATTCACTAATTCACTTTATTCGTGCTCGCTCATGCACTTATCCACCACTTACACTAGCATAATTTCTCTGGGTAATCAAGTGACTGCATTTTCCAAAGACAGGCGTTTATGTTACAGGCTTCCCAGTAATTTCACATGAAAGTATGTACTCTTCTCTCCGGAGAAGAAGAAAAGTATTTAACTTTCTGAAACATCCATGTGAAGATGAATAAATATTTGAAGGGATATGCAAGTTCAAGTCAAATGTTTGAAACCGCAAGTAAACTTCTCGAACAAAAGATAATTTTTCTATGGTAGAAATTGTACCAAGTTTCAATTCTGAAATGTACAAGAAAGTCAGACGTGACTGTAATAAATCAAATTGTGTTTCTTCAAGAAGATGTTCTTGAAGTTCTGAACTTTCAAATGGACATTTTTTACTGATGACATTGTAAACTAGAAAAAATGCTAAAATATTTTTTAATTTATATTATCATTGATATAACTTCAGAAGAAAATTATAATGCATATTTTAGCTCGTAGTAGAGAGAATATCTATGAATAGAATAGAACTGCCAAGAAATATTGCGTTCATTTAAGGCGTAACTTCGAAAACTAAATAAGAAGCACTAAGAAACTCGGGTCTTTTCCTAATTCTTTATAATTATAAAAATAAAGTTTCTTGTGAATGAAAAAATGTGTTGCTTTTATTCATAATGATGAAAATTTAGGACCAGACCTGCATTTCTTCGTGCTTCATATTTAGCTTCCCAAATTTTCAACTCGATATCGCGTAACGTCTGAACATAAGTTGGTTTTAAAAAAATTGAAAAAAAATTTGGAGGTTTTTTACACGACTTCATTCATATACATATGTCGAGTGGCAGTTTTATAATTTTCATTCGAAGTCGTAGATTAGTCATGACCGACCATGAATCTCTATGGCTCTGGAAATTAATTGTTTTCTTTCTAAAACTGTTTCTTTAGATTTACCTAGTTCCGACTCTCACTTGTGGAAGATTTACGACTCCATAGGAGCAACAAAAAAAGTTTGAGAAAAAGCTAAATTTTCAACAAATAATTGAATTCCTAACTAAAAAGACCAATTTCCTACAACATGCTTGAATTTTGCACTAAAAAGATCAAATTACTACAAAAATTAGAATAGTAACATATTTAGTTTGAAAAAAAACCTTTTGTTAAAAAATGCATTTTCAACTAAAATCATGAATCATCAACCAAAAATATGATTTTTTGCCTAAGGAGTTCTACTTTCAATCAAGTAGTTGAATTTTGAACCAAAGGGTGGATTTTTAACCATGAAGGTCAATTTGCTACTGAAGATCAATTTTAAAATTCCTAACGAATTTCTTAAATTTAACAAAATAATTAAATCTTCCACCAAAGAATATGAATTTTTGACCATAAATGTAATATTAGACGTCTCAACAAAAAAGAATCAACCTTCAACCAGAAATAGTTCAATTTTCAGCCCAAGAGATGAATCTTTAACTAAAATGATAAATTTTCAACTAGAATAGTTGAACTTTCAATTAGAAAAATTAATTTTCTACCAAAAAAGTGAATTTTTCACACAATATTTAAATTTTTTACCAAAGAGAAAATTTGTTATCCAAAATGATGGATCTTCAACCAAAAAAATTAATTTTCAACAAAAGAGTTCAACTTTCTACAAAGTAGTTAAATATTCAACCAAACAAGATAAATTGCTAATTCAAAACATAATATTTGATATTTTAACCAAAACAGATTTTAATTTAATATTAAACACAGTTAAATTCAAACTTTACGGCATTAATCTGGTCAAAACCATAACATCAACAGCAACAAAAGTATATATATATATATATATATATATATATATATATATAT
>CAKNXH010000590.1:261088-330132 GCA_932178445.1 Andricus quercusramuli
GTTCGTTTCTCGAAGTCTTGGAGAACAATGTCAGGCCTCGAGTGCGCAACGGAGACTGCTGCCCGAAAATCGTAGTTCCAGAAAATCTGGCACTTCTCGTTTCGGACAATTGACTCTATATCCCTTGGAGCGTTCGGCAGGGCAGGGTCGCGACCAACACCGTAAGAGCGACAAAGGTGGTAATAAAGTACTCTTAGGGCCGCATTATGTCTATAGATATACGTTGTTCCTGCGTGGGTCGGACACCCCGATAGTATATGTTCTAGGTACTCAGCGTGTGCATGACACATATATGTGCATGACATATATATATATATATATATATATATATATATATATTCATTTATTTATATACATATATAATTATTATATATAATTTGGTCTCTCCGATAAATTTTCAAATGGAAATGATACAATTAAATTTTCAGTTAACTGAATGCTTAACCTGAAAAAGGGGGAATCGAATCATTCTGATGCGCATTTTGTTAATCAAGTAAAAATTTTTTTACAAAGAAAAAAGTAAAATCCTATTGCAATTTTAATTATTTGTAGTCTACTATTATATTTTCTGTTGAAAATTCATCTTTTTTGATTGAAAAATTTATTATTTGGTTTAAAATTCCATTATTTTGATGAAAATCAAACAATTTTGATAAAAAGTCATCCTTTCTGGTTAAAAATTCAAATATTTGTTAATAATTGAACTATTTGGTAGAAAATTGAACGGTTCAGTGAAATAATAACTGTTTTATTCAAAAATCAAATGTTTTGTATCAATTTGACAATTTGGTTCAAATTTTGTTTTCTTCTCGACTGGAAAATCTTTATTGGTTGAAAATTCATCTCTTTTGGTAGAAATTCCATCTTTTTTGGTTAAAAATACGACTAATTGGTTAAAAGTTTAACTACTTTGTTGAATATTTTTGTTTGTTTGAAGATTCATAATTTCATTTAAGAATTATTTCTATAGTTTTTAATTTAACTATTTTTTTTTAATTCTTCCTTTGTATGTTTGAAAATTAATCTCTTTGTTAGACAATTTAACAATGCCATTTTTGGTTGAGAATGTATTCCTTAAGTTGAAGATTGAACTACTTGGTTTATAGTTACATTGCTTTGCTAAAAATTCATTTTTTTGGTTGAAAATTCATCATTTTAGTTGAAATGTTATCTATTTGGTTAAATATTGAACTATTTTTTTGAAAATGCGTTCTTTTTGTGATTTAATTCAACTTTTATCGATATGAAATTTTAAAAAATTTGGTCGAAACGTCATCTATCACATTTTTTGTTCAAAGTTCAACTTTTTTGGTTGAAAATTCAACTAATTGGTTAAAATTTGAACTACTTCATTGGAAATTAATTGTTTTGCTTGGAGATCCATCTTTCTGGTTGAAAATTGAACTATTCGGTTAAAAAGAGGGGGGTCAATATACAAAATATGTGTGTTCAAAATTGAAAAAAAAAATTAAATTATGTCTTTTGTTTTATAAACCTGAAAAACTGAACTATGTAAAGTTAGTTCAAATAACAGAAAAAAAAGTTGAAAACGATGGAATTAACCTGAATTAATAAAAAGTAATTATTGTAACGCTTAATCTCATTAAAATGCCATGATAAATTCTACAAGATATAGGTATAATATGTTTGAGATAAATTCTTATCTCCGCTTTCTATTTCAGAAACCTTTGCAATGTAATTTCGCGTGGAAAGAGCTACACGTAAGTACATCCATCACAAGGCATATTTGATTAGTTCTTATATCATCTCCTGGGAATATGATGAAATTGTATACGTCCCTTGTTTCCACTAAAAGAGTATCCATTGAAATTTTTTTCTCTCTAAGAAAAGTATTTAGAGCATTACAAAATTGTATTTTACCTATATTCATCGTTTGTTGGTTTTTTGTTAAATTCTAAGTTTGTTTTGAATATTTTTGTTTTTTGGTTTACAAAATACTCTAAAAATATAATATATCTGAATCTTCTTTCAAATAACATTAAAAATCATATTTTGTAGACTTTGTGATGTAAATTTTGTATTGCACTTTAACTTTAGGTTCGATAGGGGTAAGTATGATAATGGGGTTAGTGTGGTGAAGATAAAATTTAGAATGATATCCCTTATTATTAGTAGGAGAAAGGTAGCTGTCGTTATTGTTTTATTCAATTATTTTTAAAGAAAGTGAGATTATTTCAGAAAGCTTCACTTCATGATTGTATCATCTGGTCTTTTTATTTGAATTTGTCCTGCATAAAGCACCTTTTTTTGAATTTTTTTAGGAATGAAGGAAGATATATTATATTTTCCTTGAATATTCCTTATCTTCTTCAAAAATGTCACATTCTTATTATTTTTAATGGCAAAATCTGTCAACAATTCGAGGTTGGTTGGAGAGGTTAATAAACTTCATTTTTGGAATGAAAATGTAAGCAGATCATAACAATGATAAATTCTAATTTCTAATATATGCATTTGCACGATTATTTTGTTAATAAATTTAGAAATCATACAAGGTTATATAGGTAAGTTTTCCATTGTAACTGAACCTCCATTCCAAATTCCAAATTTTTTATATTATTTTACATTTATTAATATTCTTATAAAAGACAAGAAATTGGAAGCAAGCACACACTATAAAAATCAGTAAATATTTAATTTAAAGTTATGAATGTGCAATCTTGTAAAATTTAGATGTTAGTGTTTTTTAGAACGTATCATACAAATGTTACAAATGTTATCATTACATTTTGGTGAAATTTCAAACCAGAATCTTCTCAAATCTTTGAAATACCGATAAACAAAGTCTAACTTTGTAATTTTTTACCACACTTACCCCTATCGACCCTATATGTACCTATACATAAATTAGGTTACATTCAAACTAGATTCCGACTAATTCCAGTAAAGTTACCTATGTTATACTAAGTTTTATTAAATTTGAAGGAACTTCAAGAATTTGTCAGTTGTAAATTAATTTCAGACGTACACACCAAAATTCAACGAATACAAAATTTGAATTTTTTCATTGTTTCTCATTTAAATTGTTTCAATTGATTCTAATTGCGAGTGCTTTCTATCTTGCAACCTTCTGGAGACTCTGAATTTTAAGGTTTCCTTCTTACGAAAAATAAAAATAATGTGATAAATTATTTAAAAAACAATATTTCGATAACTTTCAAAACAAATAAAATACAAAACTATATTATAATTATAAAGAATAATATTATGGAGACGTTTTTCATGGAAATTGTCTTCAGGCGCAAAGGTCCATAAAATAAATGCTCTATGGATTTCAGTCCATAATAATAAGAAACATTTTTCACTGAACTGTTGAAAAATAGTATAAAACGCGAAGTAAATCGTGAGTTTAATGCTCTTGCTTTTTCAGAAAATCAAACAAAATTATTAGACACGGAAATCAACTTGTTTTAATGATCGTGCTTCAAAATTAAGAAAAAACAAATTGACGTAGAAATACTGGTAAGGCTTTATGTTTGCAATTTATTTAAAAAAATTGTAATCTATAGGACTTTTATATTCCAGTATTTAAATTTTGAAAGTTTAAAATCTTTAATTATATACAACATTATGAATGTTAATTTCTAGAACTTCTTTATTATGACGTCTTTAAATGTAAATGTGTGTAATTTTGATTAGTGGATTTAATTTTCATTCCTAGAATTCTGAATTCCGCGCTCTGAAATTAATTATTTTCTAACTTTCAGGGCTTGAAATTTTTACGATTTAAAATTTTCAAAAGTTACTGGCAAATACAACCTGTTATAATCAATGTGTGTTTTTGAATCAAAAGTTGATACAAGTTTTATGATTTGAGATTTTTTAATTTTAAACTCTTTAATTTAAAGTTGTTTCATTATATTATGAAATTACGTAATATTTTATCATTGTTTAACTTTAAAGTATTGCAACCTAAAATTGAGCATAATTCCGAAAGTTTTAATATATGAAAATGTTAGTTTCAAACATATTACCTTCAAAATTTAATAATATATTAGATTATTTAAATCCTGGATCGGTTCAATTTCATTCGCTTCGCAATTAAATCATTTTCCACAACAGTAGAGAATTTGATCGATGCTGAGTGGAACTGCTTTTCAAAATCTTTTTAAAATGGAGGGCGTATGTTCGAAAAATTTCAAGTGGTTGTAATAATAAGTCAAATCGAAAAAAAGGAATTACAGCAATTAAAACAGACGAAAAAGCTTCAATCTTGAAGAATTGCATCAAATATATCATAAAAATGTTGATTTTTGTAATTAAAAAATGTTGATTTTCATATTTGGAAAATGTTGATTTTTATATTTAAAAAATACTGAAAATCTATCGGAATAATTTATACAAAAATAAATGAAAGCCATCAATAAGGCCTTTAATTTCCAAAACCTTTTTATTCCATATTTGTGCACGTGAAAAAATTTGTTTCAAGTGCGAAAATACGAAGTAAAAAGGTGAGGCAAAGAAGACCTTTTTTTGTTACGAAAATTTAGGGTACTATGAAAAAAGGACGATTATCAACGTACCATTTTGGATGTCAATCTGAGATGGTTAGATTTCAAATGATGTAAGGTTAAAAACCAAAATTCGGCAAATTTTACCTTTATTCATGTTAATTGGGGAAAGGTAAAGATTTCTCAAGGGTTTCTACATCTCTATAATTTTATAATATTCAAAAAATGTTGATTTAAATACTATATTAAAACTATGCACTGAAAATTGTATTTCACACAATCAGAAAATTAATCATTCAAATAACTGTTAAATTATTTACAATTTTCTTAGTCCTTTTTCGAAGTAAAATAATGGGTGAAAAATGCAATATTTAATATAACAAGGAGAGTATTATATTATTATGGAAATTATATTTTAAAAATTATATCAGACATTTTTGAAAAATTTGAAATATCAACCAAAACAAAAGCCTTAGTAAAATTTCCGAATTTACTGAATGGCAAATTTATGACGAATAAAATTTGCCATTGTACCATGTATCATCAAATTCAACAACTTTTAACACTTTTAATATTAATAAAACGAAATTTCGTCATCCACATTTTTAAAACAATTTTCCACGACCTTTCCGTTGAGCATGAGAATTATCTGGGAAAATAAATATTTGACATTTTGTTCGAATCCTCATAATTTTGTTTTATTGTGGACCGAAATTGTTTGATTTATAAAGTAAGCTTTGAGTAGTATTTCTGAGGATATCATTCTGTTCAATTAATTTCCAACTCTTTTAATATTAATAAACAAAATTGGTTCTACTTGATTTTTAATAGGATTTTTCCCTTCCTTTTTACTAAATACAAGCACTATTTTAAATAAATATTTGAACTTCAAAAATGAAAGCAGAAAATAAATTTCACTTTTTATCGAATTTTGGCCATTTCCTTGGTTTCGTTTTAGGCTTTAAAGAAAGCTGAGCTTTTTTCATTGAAAAGTCTTTCTAATCTAAAGGTCCTTAAAGAAGAAGGTTCAGATTTCTTTTGGCCTAAAGTGTATTTTTAATTGTTTATACTTGCTTATAATCAATGGAATAGTCGGGAAAAATCCCATACGGGCTGTAAAAGACAAAATTTTGTTTTTTGATATTAAAAGTATAACAAATTGCCTAATTCGATGGTAAGACCAAAAAACTAAAAAATACGACCCCCTCTCTCTCGGTAAATATTTGTTTGAATGGCAAATTTTATCCCCCATAAATTTACATCCAATAGAGCTACACTTTGTCGAAGTTTAAGGCCAATCCGAAAAATTTGGTTTTTTATGTGAGGTCACTTCAGAAATAATGCCCCTGTTGTAGAGTACGTTTAAATTACACAATTCAATTTTAATATTTCGAAATTTGAATTTTGAATAGTGAAATTTGAAAATCCTATTTCTTTACATGAATTTTTTCATTTATAAAGTTTAGATTGACTTTAATTTTACGAAGCAGCGACTTGTCAGAGACACGCTGAGGCAGCCACAGATGACATCAGAGATTTGCATGGATTTAGGTAAAGGAAAATACTCATTGACTGGTGTGCTGTGTAGTTCTTCGACAAAAGTTTACCAGTTAAAGTGGATAGCTCGTTTCTGAAGGGGAACCGAGGCGTATAAAATAGGATATTGCCCTCTGAAATCTGAGCTTTCGAGCAGAATCGGGCGAACTTGCACGATTCCTTGAGAACGTTGGAGTACCAGCAAAGTGCAAGTTTTTATTTCTACTACTCATAAAATATCACAAAGCAGTCTGGGAAATAAGCTTTATCGCCTGATTCACCACTTTCTTCAACCTGAATTACTAATGCACAAAACATTCAACTTTCTACTTTTTTTGTAGAAGCAGTACCAGAAAAATGTTCTTTATAGGAAAACGATAATGGATTAAGGAAATCATAATAGGTCATAATAGATATTAAAAATTATAAAAAATGTATAATAATCTACCATTCATTCGTTTTGTCCACATTGATCGCTTTTCAAGTGTTTTTTGTCTCAAGACATTTTCTACCATCTCAATGCGACAGTTTATTAATATACTAGGCCTGTCCGGAATGTATCCGACCTTGTGCTCTAACTTTGTACCTAGTTGTGCTTTTGTCAGAAACAGGTATTTACCATTCAGAGAGGACAAAAAACTGCGAATTTTTAGTCAACTAGCGTACGCTGTTCCGTCAACGTCTAAACACGTACGCGTCGTATTTCAGGATGACGGAACGCACCGAACACGTAGTGTTCATTAAATTTTGCCAAACCATTGTTATGATTTGGAAAGTATATGATGATGAGTCTATCAGGCCTTATTTGTGGAAAAGTGGTGACTGGGTCAATGCGCCTGCCCATTTATCGCAGCTTATTCAAAAATTTCTGGTAAAACATGGCCTTACACAACTTCGGCAGCCCCCATACATTCTTGACCTGGTTTCCTGTGGTTTCTGGCTGTTTCCCAAATTGAAGTATCTTCTAGAAAGAAAACGATTTCAAGACGTAAAGGAAATAAAACAGAATGCGACGAAACAGCTGTTAGCCATTCCGAAAGGTGACTTTATGGAGTATTTCTGAAAGTGTGGGGATCGCTGGAAAAATGTTGTGACTTCCTAAGAGGAGTACTTTGAAGGGGATATCATCACCATTGTCCAGAATGAACTTTCCGGATTGACCTCGTACGTCAGTTTAATTTATTTAATTTTGCACTCCAGATTAAAATGATTCAATTTTTTAAATAGTAATGCACTTTTTAAAAATTAATTACTCCCAAAGACTTAGTTTCAAGATCCTAATTCAAAAATTCGGGTATTCATCCGAAAAGGTCATCCAAGAACTTTTACTTGATACTTGTCCTAGGGATTTATTTTGCATCCCGGTTGAAATTAATGTTTTTCGAAAAAGACGAAAAAAATTCATTGTTAGATTTTTGGTTACAACGTTTTTCAAAATTTCCGTCCAAAAACGGTTTAAAGAATACATCCCCTTTCACAACCCTTTTACAACGCAAAAAAAAACACGCAACCTAGTAATGGGCGTTTTAAATCAGATACTTTTGAAAGGTAAGAGAAGTTAGTTGAAGTGCGACAGTCTGCCCCGTGGCCAATTTATTAAATGTTATTGTTATTATATAAATGAATAAATTTCCCTGAAATTTCAAAAAATGGTTCAAAGTATACAAGGGCATGTCTGTCTGACCAACTTAAATTTTATTTTGTTTAAATAAAGCGATAATGTTAATTCTAGCATTGCTGCTCTGAAGTCTTGTTTTCAGTTACATTCTGAATTAAAAATTGATGAAACTGCACTATATAAACAAAATAAAAATAACAACGAATTAGCCAGACGTACCCTCACATATTTTGAACCATTTTTCCCCGAAGCTGATCTTTTTTGAAACTGGTTTCATTTTATTTAAAAATTACAAAAGAGCAATTTTAATACGCCTGGAAAAGGCAACATAGCGCGGTGCGTCATTTTGGCTTCAATTCGAAAATATTTTGTACGAAATTTCTTCATTCTTGGAGATTTCTCATTTACAATTTAACAATTTTGCAGTTTCAAATGTTAAAAATGTCAAGGTAACTTCGCTATTGAATGTTTCAAAATAGCAAAATTTTATATTGAAAGTATTAGTAGTCTTAAATTTAATCATTTTCGATTTAAATATTCTGAATGGTTTGATTTCAATTCAAAATATATAAAATCATCTGTTTTTTCAAATTCTTTGAAATGATAGAATATAAAACTGAATATAAAACATCAAAAATATAAAACTGAAAGATTTGTTTGTTTAGTATTTTTCATTTTCCATTATTTGTGCTAACACGATTTTGAAATAAATACCTCCAGTATAAATTTAAAACAATTAAAGTTTAGATATTTCTCAAATCCCAGCTTTAAAAATAAGAAGATTTTGTTAGAAGATTATTTAAAATTAAAAAATATTCCAGTGGAGAATTTCAAGTATGAATAATATGTTCAAAATTAAACGATTTGGAATTAAAAAGTTGAAAATTGTGTTGTTTGAAATTGAAATAGATCACAATTAACCTATCCGAATGTGATACCTCAGTAATAGAATTATTATTCATAAGTTTTAAATTTGCAGTTGAATTTGAAATGTTTGACTTTTTTAAAGTATAATAAAAAATTCTTAAGCGATTTAAATTTACTTGGAATAATTACAATTTTAAAGGGTTTGAGTATAAAAAAGTTTAATTTTCACCATTTTTGGCGACTAAACATTTTTTTCAGTTGTACACGAAGTTCGGATTCGTTTAATTTTCAACAGTCCGTAATAGAAACTTTTTTATGTTTGTGTATAATAATTATGTTTTGAACGTTTAAAATTGAAATTTGTTCCATTTTGAATGTTGAAAGTAACGGTGAATTTACTTTTTGATCGAAGGATAATTTTCCTGGTAACTTTTAATGTTGAATTTTTTTTTGTCATTACAATTTAGAATTCCAGAATTTTTAAATTGACAAATTTCAACCTTTTCTATTTAAAAATTATTGAAATTTTAACAAACTTTAATTATCCAATTTTGAAATTTTCGTTTCAAAGATTTCAATTTTGAGATAATCTGATCCCATTTCATTACATTTTAAACATTTTCCTTTTTTAAAATTTCATCGATTCTCATATTGTTTAATTTAAAGCGCTTTCAATTCAAAATTATTCATTATTGTTCCAAAAATATTTGAATCATATTATTTAAAAATTTGTGCAATTATGTATTTAAAATTTTTTTTTATTTTTAATGTTAAGAAGTAAAAATTCAGAAACATGAATGGCGCGCCTCGCGCGTGTGCGTTTACATTAAACCCACAAGAAAAAAATATTATCTCACCTATATTTTTGTCCCACGCACGTTATTACTCTTAACAAAAGAGATTTAGTGCGCTCAATAAAAATCTTTGTGCAGAGTTATTACATTTTTATTGCTTCTGCCATTACTAAAATCCTTCGTCAAGCGGTTTTTAAATTTTTTATTCAACCGAAATCTATATTTTGAGTTAAATTCTCCGAGAATTCTAACTTTTGTTTTTTATAAATTATTTTATAACTTTTTCTTTACAAGTCATACGTAACTGGTTATTATGTTTCTGTGAATTATTCACTGAAGTTTCGATGAGCCCCAATGTAGTAATTACTTTCACTGATAACATCCTAGTTTAAACATTATTCAAGATAGCCCCTGAAAGAGACAGATGGTCAAAATTTTGTGTTCAAGAGAAAAAAACGAACTGAACAGGAGTTAAAGGTCAGGGGTCAAAATGTGAAGGTGAGGGGCCTGAGGTCAAAGGTCACAGGTCAAAAATTCGACACATAAAAAATCAAAGATCAAAGGTCAGATTCCGTGTGGAGAAATTCAACGGTCGAAGGTGATAGGTCAGGTCAAGTATAAGGCCCCTAATTTTGTATCAGGGTTTCGCAAGTATTCTGCGGAACCCTAACAAAATTAATAGCAACGTAAATTCTTAAAGATTTATATATATAAGGGGCCTTTTTTTAATTCATTAACAACGTTAACAATTTAAGGTCTCTCCAAAAACTACTGTTGGTAGCTTTTAAGACCTCGTTTTTTCCCCTGTTTTCAAGAAACTTTCTCTTTTTTCCCTTTTTCTCAGAAATGCATAAAAATTCACTATTTTTGATTGAAAAATCTACTATCATATTTGCGGTTTGGAATTCATCTTGTTTGATTAACAATTCTACTATTAGATGGAAAATGTATCATTTTCAGTTGAAAATTCACCTGCTTGGTTGACAATTCATGTATTTTCTTAAAATTTGTCTTTTTGGTCGAAAATTAATCTTCCTCGATAGAAAATCATCTTTTTGGTTGAAAATTCAACTATTCTGTTGAAAAATTCGCTTTTTTACGGAGAATTCATTTTTTCAACTGAAAATGTAACTATTCCATTTTTTGTTAAAAATTGTTCATATTTTAATTGAAAATTGATATTTTCTAGTGGAAAATTCAACTACTTTGTTGAATATTCATTTTATTGTGTTAAAAACTCTCTTTTTTGATAGAAAATTAATCCTCTCGGTAGAAAATTCATCCCTTTTGGTTAAAAATGCTACTCTTTGGTTGCCAATCTATTTTGATTTTCTTGAGGATTCCAATATTTCGTTGAAAATTTGTCCTTTTCGGTTCAATTCAATTGTTTTTTTATTTCAAACTGAATTATTTTATGGTTAAAACATCAACTATTACAACTTTTGTTGATAATTTTTCGTTTTTGCTTGAAAAATAAACTATGTACTTAGTTTAAAGTTAAACTACTCTGTAGAAAATGTATTTGTTCTTGTTTGAAGATTCATCATTTTATGTGCTTGTAAATTTACTTTTTTGTTCTAATTTCTTTTTCTCGGGTTAAAAATTAAATTTTTAGTTGGAAAATTCGTCTTATTGGCTTGAAAATTCCACTACTTGCTTGAAAATTGAACTATTAGTTGGAAAGTTCATATATTTTGTTAAAACGTATTTTTTTTATAGAAATTGAATCTTTTCTGTTGAAAATTCATCTTTTTGGTTGAGAATGTAACTATTTTGTTAGAAATTCTTCTGTCTTGGATTCAACTAGAGGAAATATTTTTTTTTTCACTCTTAAAATTTAAACTGAACAATTGAAGATTCAATTTTCAGTTAAACACTTATCTTTTTAAGTTAAAAATTCAACTATTTGTTTGATGATTCATATTACTTGATTGAAAATTAAAGTTCTTGTTAACAATTCATTATTTCCGGTTTAAAAATCAACCCTATTCTATACAATTAGATTTTTCAGCTTGAAAACTTAACTCGTTCGTTGAAAATTCATCTGTTTGGTTGAACATTAAACTATTTTGTTCAAATTCGTCTTTTTTGGTTGAATTTAACTAGTTGAAAATTCATTTTTTTCATAAATTTTTTTTAACGAAATGTTTGACGATTCCATTCTTAGTTAAAAACTTTTCCTTTTTAGTTGAAAATTTCTAAAAAAAGTTCTAAAAAATTGAATTATGGTCATGTTTCTTGGTCGAAAAGGCAACCGTTTTGTTAAAGATGCGTCCCCTAAATTAACCCCTTAATGGATTTTTATTTCTTTATCACAATTCGGAAATATAATACCATTATAAAAAGAGTATACTTGATGGAAATGAAAAGTATTTCAATCTAAAAAAAAATGTTCTCTCATTTTTCCAGAAATCTTCTCTTAGTATGTTATTCACCAAATGCTTGCCCGGTTTTTTGATAAACATCCATTACCGAGTTGAATGCTCTCGCATTATAAAGAAGAATAAGACACATTTTGCTCGAATTTTGGATCGCGTGTTACTGAAAGCCCCGGTATGGAAAACGGAGGTACGTCATTACGGAACAAAAGCTTGGAAAATTTACGCAAACGCCGTTTTTAGAGAAAAAGGCGATCTCAGCAAATACTGGCCTTCCTGCCATGGCGTTTAAAGGGAGAATGTGTTTTGGACAGAGGATGAAAATTTACTTCGCACTGCGCTTTGTGAACTTTTTTTCAATTCGAGTAATTTGAATGAAAGTGTTTTCGTGTTTGAATATATTATTATTTTGTTGAAAAGCTGACTCAACCTTTTAAATTTTCCTTTTTTCACAAAAAAGCAAAAATAATGTAAATATAGTCTCGCGACGGCTTTCAAAATATTTTCTTTCAATTCATGTTTAAAATTTACCAGAATATGTCCTAGAATGAAAATATTGAGATAAATATATTATTGGTGATTAGGTATGGGTCTCGCTGCCGGAAAATTGTGAAATTTAAGTCCCAGCCGTTTCACCCGTTCACATGATTTAAGATATTTTTGAAATAATATCATGATAATATCAAATTGAAGATAGAAGTGGTTCTTAGCAAAGTTTTAAAATTTTAGTTGCTTTCCTTCAGAAACGAAAAATTAAAATATACATCGGTCAAAATTCTGTCCCTGAAGTTTTGTTCTTCACTGGGTAACACTCATATTTTAGGATATAAATGGAAAAAAATCTCTTAGAAATTAATAAAAAATCATTAATTTTTCATTCCGGTGTAAGTTTAACAAGACCGCGATGATTTTAATTATTAGTCAGTTAACAACATTTTCTAAAATGTGCTCCTATGATTTTGTGTTACCATATTTGGTGAGACTTTTTTAATTATTCCGAATAAAATGAAATGGAAATTGAAAATGTGGATACATTGCCAAATAGAGCGAAAGTACTTTTTGTTAAAAGTTATCAATAACAATCTTCCTGAAATCTGCCTTTATTTTTTCTAAGAAAGAGTACTCCACTTTAAACAAATATCATAAATAAATATTTATTTGATAATTATTTGTTTTAATTAAGTTGAGTATACTTTCTAAAGGGCTCTCAAAGTCTTTTAATGCATCAAATGTCTTTTAACACTACAAATATAATTCTTGATCTCTGAAATTGGTTTCTTTCATTGGTTTTTCTTTCAATTTTTCATATAAAAAATTGACAGACTAGTCCATTTGGTTTTTTAAACTCGCATGTAAAAAAAATCATAGTCCAAATTAGCAACTTTTTGGCCAACGAAAAATGGGTATTTATTTACATATCCTTTAATAACAATCGCAATCACTTTTTTAATGATTTATGGTGATATTTTTCATTAAAAGAATTGTTATGTAAGAAAATAATATACCAAAAGAAGGTGTTTTTTATATAAAATTCATTAAAAATCATTAAAATACTTAATTTTTGAAATATGAAATTAAGATTCGCGGTAGTGAATCGTCACAGAGTAAATTATTCAATATATAGCCTACTCATTGTACCGATTTGTACAAAATTTGCAAAATAAATCCGTTTAAGGTAAGTATTAGATATTCTTATTACTTCGAAATGAAAATTTTGCTTAACAGAAGTTTTTATTAAAAAGTGATTGGAATCTCATGCAACAAATCTACGATGCAAAAACATTCGTCAGGTAAAAAGTAATCAGTACAATCAACAATATCAACATAGTTTGTAAAATCAAATATGTTCAAGTAATTCACAATTGTTTGAATGCATGAAAAGCGAAAAAAATTAAAAATGTGCGAGATTTTATATTTTTATTAATAATAATAAAGATCTCGCTAAGTTTTCATTTTTCTTCTTTATTTCAATGAATCAATTGAATCTTAACATTTAGATATCTTTTAGAATTACTTGAAAAATTTTAAATTCACAAACCATGTTGATTGTATTATGCCAAAAGAAAAAACAAAAATGATCACAATTTTTAAATTACTTTAAAAATGCAGACTCATTATTGCTCCTCAAAAATAATCAGAAATTTGAATTTCAACTTCAATTCAGTTTATAATAATTCCTAGTTTTTATCTATATTCGTGTCTTTTTTTAAGGAGAAATTCCATAACCACAATAAGAGAATTCATGAAATATTTGAAGTTATTGGTTCTGTACTAGACGATATCAAATTTCATAACGGGAGGACATACTTCTTACACGTATTAGGATTTTCAAAAAGTAATCAATTTTTCTCAGTGAAAAATTTCCAAGATTAATATTGAAATTATAGACTGCGTCTAGTCGTCTAAAAAAAATGGCGGAGTTGGAAAAGGGGATGAACTAGTCGTCCTAATATTTTGGGACTACTGGCCAAACTTACGTAAAATATTTGACTACTGGTCCCGAATTTCGGAAAGACAAATCACTTTGGAAATTTTTATATGTTAAACAAATTTGGTTGCTACGTCTACCGAGATTTTGGTACAAATAACCAAATTGTTTCAGTATAAATAGTGGGTTTTATAGCGAGTTTTAGGTACACATAGACGCTACTAAAATTCATTATTGTTTACGTAAACTTTGTTTTTTTATTTTGATGATCATACAAATAATTAAACAAATAAATAATGTACCAAACATTAAACTGATTTCAAAGAAATGCATAGGATTTAAAATATTTCAAAGGATTTTCAAGGAACTTTAAGGTTTCCGAGGATTTGAATAATTTTAAAGGTTCTCAATAGAATATTTTAATCAATTTCTTAGGATTTCAAAGGCTTTCATAGAAATTCAAATATTTTAAGGGATTTCAAGGAATATCATCATGTGATTTCACGAAGTCATATAATATTCTTATGTATTCCAAAAAATTTATTCACAAGATTTGAAAAATTTTGTAGGATTTTGAAGGTTTGAAAAGATTTTCAATATTTCAAGGCATTTCCAAAGATTTTAAATTTCTTAGGATATTTGAAACGATTACAAAAACTTCCCATACTCTTCATGAATTTGGAGGGATTTCATATAATTTGAAAGATTTTACATTATTTTCAAGAAGTCAAACGAATTTTCAAAAGATATTAAAAGTTTCAAGGAATCAAAAAATATTTTAGGGTATTTGAAAAGATTCCAACGAATTGTCAATAGATTCAAATTATTTCTAAGGAGTTGGAAAATTTTGAGGTATTTTCAAAGATTCCAATGAATTCTAATTTGATTTTAAAAATTTCAAGGAATGTCTAAGAATTTCACTGATTTCAAGGGGCTTTAAAAAATGCGTGCGCTTTAAAAACATTTTCTAGAATTTCGGAAGATATGGAACGATTTTGTAGGATTTATATGAGTTTAGGATATTTCAATGATTCCATGGAATGTTCAAAGAATTTCAATGGATTTCATTAGATTCCCGTGGATTTCAACAATTTTAAGGGATATTAAAGGCTTTCATTATTCTTCTTTTTATCATATTTTTACATTGAATAATAATTATATAAATTAATTTGGGTAAAACAGCAATCAATTTCATATTTTTATTTATTAGGATTATTTGTTCATAAATATATAAATAGTTTACTTAAAACCATTTTCAAATTGAAAAATAAGAGAAATATCGAATTTTTCTGGTTTTTAAACTAATTTCATTTGTTGCAAAAAACTTTTGTATCACCGGAGGACCAGGTTATGCAACAAATATTGTATCATTTTAATAGCATATTATGTATGGAGTGGGAGAAGTTGGCGATTGTAAACGATTGTGAAGAAAAATGAAAAAATTCGATATCCCCACTAGTGGAAAAGTAATTTTTTTCATTTTTCATGGCGGGTGTTGGACAAAGAATTTTTTCCTAGATTAACCTATCAATCAATTTGCTTCTTCTAATAATAAAACCGTCAAGTCATAAAATTGATGAAATACTTTTTTGGTTACCTTTTTTGTTCGTGGGTCAACGTTAAACCAGGGCTAGACCAGAATGCCAAGTTAAACGAAAAAACAATCTTGTTTTTATAGTATGAATTTCTTATTTTCTATCATTTAACAGAAAAACGACAATCCTTAAAAGCACACCAATTTGGTGTTGTTTTGAGTTGGAACAAAAATGGGACACCGGCGAATGCTAATGCAGCTATGTTCATGTTATAGTTTCACACTTGAAGTATTCTCATTTTGAGAAAAAATCAAACTCAGAACTTTTTTCTTGGATAGCTCATCAGTGCCAGTCCCGGACCAGATCAGATCTTCCAGACTAGACAGTCTAGATAAAGCCAGACCTAGGCCAGACATGGCACCAGACAGCCATGAAATTTTGTCACACTTTTGGATTTTCACCTAATGGCCTTATAAGGAATAGATCATTATTTTTTGAAGACTCGAGCTTGAAATTTGGAAAAACTTCAAATTCAAAACCATGTCATAGGGTTTCCAAGCATTCGAGCTTCAGGTAAAAATCCAGGAAATCCCAGAAGCATTTATGGATATAATGACATCGTTTTGCATGCAGTTCACATACGTTTGAACGAAAATAGTGTATATCAAACTTTGTTGCTAAACCTTCTCGCTGTAGATTGACCCACTTCCCATTAAATTCCTGGCAACGAAATGGACGTCGCGACGCTCCCCTGTTTAAAGTGCACGTATCGTTGAACGAACAAGAACATACGAGAATCCGTACGAGGCAATCGTACCTCGGATTAAAGCGTATACATTGACATTGGGGATATAGCGCCTATAAATATTGCGCCTAACGTGCCTTGCATAACAGCCTCGAAATCACCGCCTCCCTTTGGACACCTCTTTATGAATACCTAATTTTCTCACTTCGAATGTAGACACCAATATTTTAGAATTCTCAAATAATAGTTGTTTTAACATTTTTTGTTGATGACATTTTTTGTTATATTCTTTTAATAGGGAAGGCCGTGCGGAATGGGACAGGTTACTCCTGTCATTTAAATACTCGCCATCTATTGTGGAATACTACAATGCAAATTTTTTATTTAAATATTGTAAAAATACAAATGAAAAAGGAGTTCTTCTATCCCGTTTCGCCCCAGGTCTGATGTAGAACGGGATACACATTGGGTTGAGATAGTAATTTTTTATGATATTTTTTGTGGAGTCATATCTTACATAATTTTTTTTTATATAGAGATCGGTATCAAAACTAACGTGGAAAAATATTTCTACAAATGATTTTAGGGATCCTATAAAAGTATATTTTGCTAAGTTTGGTCTCTGGATAGTATAGATTTTATTTAGTTTAGAAAAGTTTTCTGAAATTTTCACATATTTTGATATACTGCTCTATTTATGTTAGAGATAATTCAAGTTTAAGAGAGTTTTATGGACTTTAGAAACATTTGAAGAGAATATTTCACTACACGAAGATATTAAAAGCATGAAAATATGAATATTTCCTAACACATTTTGCTTACACGTGTAAAATCAATATTCAGAGAGATAAACACTTTTGTGGCTAAAAAAGAAGTAACTGAAATTGATAGAAATTAAAAAAAAATGCATAAATTATTTCCATAAAAATACATTTTACATTATACATATAATATTTATTTTATATATTTCACAATATAAAGATCATGTACAGATCAGATATTTAGCCTAAGACAGATCACAGAAAAAAGCTTGAGAGTAGGAAAGAAAGTTTTCTGTGCATTTATTGACCTAGAAAAAGCATTCGACACGGTAAATATAAGTAAACTTTGGGAAGTCCTTAAAGAGTATGGAGTGAATGGAGGGCTCCTACAAGCAATAAAAACAATATATACGGGTAGTAAAGCAAGTGTAAGGGTAAATGGGAAACTGAGTGTCTGGTTCGATATTATGCAAGGCGTGAAACAAGGATGCGTTATGTCCTCGTGGCTATTTATCATATTCATGGATAAGTGTCTAAGAACTGCCCTCTTCGACGAAAAAGGTATAGATCTCGAAACCGTCAAAGTACGTGGGTTGGCTTTCGCAGATGACAAGATTGTTATGGCAGAATCAGTCGAAGACTTGCAAAGAATGTCGAATAAACTTAACACAAGCATGAAGAACATGGACCTCAAAATTAACGCGAATAAAACGAAAGTCATGTTTTTTGAGGGAAAAAGTGAGAAAACAATATGCAACATTGTCCTAAATGATGTGAGATTAGAACAAGTTGACAAGTACGTATATCTAGGTAGTCTATTCACTAGCGACGGAAAAATAGATGAGGAATTAGATAGGCGCATAAATAAGGGTAAGCAGGTTATCGGTAGAGCAGGGTCCATCCTCACAAATAAAAACATATCAAAAAAAGCTAAAATGGCCATACATAATTCCATATTCGTACCAACTGTACTATACGGTAGCGAGGCATGGACCTGTCAAGAAAAGGACAGGAGCAAAATCAACGCGATTGGCATGAAACCTCTGCGCATAATATGCGGAAAAACACTGATGGACAAAGTCCGAAACGAGATAATCCTCAAAGAATGTGGTACAGGAGAGACGCTAGTTGACATATGGGAAAGAAATCAGTTAAGATGGTTCGGACATCTTGAAAGAATGAAAGATGAACGACTGACGAAGCAAGTATATAAAGGTAAAGTAAATGGCAGAATGCCCAGAAGTAGACCGCCGAAAGAATGGTTAGAATCTGAAAATGAGACATTAATCCGAAGAGACATAAGAAGTCATAGGAACAGAAGAGCTTGCATGAAGAAATGCATGGACGTAAATGAAGCTAGAGTAGTATGCCAGGACAGAAAAGTGTGGCGACAAATAGTTTATAAACAGAGTGACAATAGAGTGAATGATGCCTGAAACAAAGACCTTGGATACTAATGGGCACAAGTGGGGAACCATACATAACAATTTTGTGAGGCTCCTCACTTGGGGTGATAGCTAGAGAGATTGATCAGCAACCTGGGTCGGAGCAGTGTTGCGGAGTGAACATGTAATTTGAATAAATAACACGAAAACTCCAGATCAATCTAAAATATCTATACCTAACACATATACCTATATACCTATCTACCTTATACCATATAATGACCTACTTTACACCTATATACCTATCCCACTACTTTCCAACCGAGCAAGTCACGCCTACCCCGAAAGGGAAATGGCTTAATGGTATAATAATAATATTACGTGTCCCCTTTCGCCCCAAATTGTACTTTTCATTTATATATAAATATTAAACAGTTGCCTTAAAAAAATGCATAGAACTCGGTTATTAAATTAAAATTCAGTCATTAATCTTCGAAACAAGCGCTATATAAAAAATATATTTTGACATTGTCACTAATCAATTTCCTTTTTAAATTACCTTGAAATAACAGAATCAACCTACTGAAATTTCAACATTACTATATTCTTGTATTATCATGCTATCTGAGGGTCTTTCGGGTACTTGAATCTGAATCTGTGATAAAAAATGTTAAATTCCCAAATTTTTACTCAAGATTCAAATTCAGCGACCCAAAATCCTGCAGAAAACCAGTTGACCAAAATTTCAGATGCAAGGAATAATATTTAAATGCCTGGAAGAGTTATTGAGCCATTAAAATTCCCGAAATATCTTAAAATCATTGAAACCGCTTTATATCACTTTAGATCCGTTTAAATTTCAAAAAAATCGTCAAAATCTTTGCAAATCTTTCAAAATTCTTCGAAATATTTGAAAGTCTCTTGTAATCCCCTCAAATATTCGAAATCTAATTAAAATCTCCTATCATCATTTAAAATCCCATCACTTATTTAAAAATATTTCGAAATTTCGTAAAATGTCTTGAAATCCGCGAAAATCTCTCTTAATTCCTTGAAGTCCCTCAAATCCACCAAAACCTTCGATATCTCTTGAAATCCCTTGGAACCCAATAAAATCTGTGTAGATCTCATTAAGCTTCTTAAGTTCCCTTAAAACCTCGTAAAATCTTTTCAAAAGATTAAGATTCTCTCTGAAATTGTACTAGGTAATTTCTTCAAACTCTTTATATCTTTTCAAATCATTTGCAATTTGTCAAACCACACGTGATTCTTTAAAATCGTTCGAAATACCCTAAGACTCTTGTGATCCTTTTAAATCTTTTGAAATTTTCATTGCTCCTTATAATAGTTGCAAATTCTTCTTTGAATGATTACTTGAATTTTAATTTAAAATTATAAACAAAACTGTTATGACTACAACTTTTTTCACCAGTTTTAACCCTAACGAATCTTTCCACTTGAGGATTATCTAATTTATATATAAGATTATCCCTTCAGATATTATTCTTTTGAAAATGCATCACATTTGATTTATATTGCCTAATTTATGTAAATATTTTCCGTAAACCATTGCAATAATAGTATTGAAGATGAAAAAATAATAAAAATAAATATAGAGGCTGAAAATATTATCACAAAAAGTATACCAAAAGCCTTGTAAGCCGAAAAAAAACTTATTTAAAAAATGTTGACCTGAAATATGCAAAATTTTTAAGTGTCGTAATTAAAAATATTCTTGTATGAAATATAAGGAGTCTATATTAAAATATGTCTATAAATAATCAGTGGTTTAGATTTATTTTAAAAAATACAAGCGCTTCATTCCGTCAATTTATCCTTAAATTTTTAAACCAATCAGTTGAAAATTGTAGGCTATAGATTGACTGAACTGCCAACAAAGGGTAATTTTTTCAATCTACTACCTAGTTTATTATAAAATAGACTGTGTGTATGTACATAAGTTATTTTTGAGCGAATTTTTAATAATTCCAAAAGGTTTTATGCAAATCAATGAAGAATTGGCTGAGATATCCACAAAAGGGGCTAAGTGACAGAGAAAATATATTCTTGGATTTATTTTACTTGGCGGCGTTTCCCTACCGCAAATCTCGATATGCAAAGAAGCCTATTCTGAAATGGAACCAATCAATTTATTCTTCAAACTGACCACTATCAAAAATAAAACTAAGATCGCTGTGAGTAATAAGTTGGAATCAGGGTTTGAATTTAAAATCTGAATTCTCCAAGCTAATACTCGAAAAAGATATTTCAATTGTGAATCTTTGTTTTTTATAATCAATTAGACCTTTAAAATATATGACTATGAGCAGTTATGCGAAAATATTACTATTGAAACATACTCTTTAATAGCACTTTCAATAAATGTTCAAAAAATTTTGTTAAAAATCTGATATTTTTCAAACTAATAAAGATAATTAACTTTTGGTTTTTGATTCTTAGAAAAGTTTTCTCATTTCTTTACCTGAAAAAGTAAAGTTGTATCGGAAAATTATACTATATGGCCGGAAAAACTTCATAAGGAAAGTTATACTTCTTGAAAAAATCTACGAAAAGTTTCATACATATTTTTCGATATTTTTAAACATTTTTTTATCTTGTGAATTTTGTGGCAAACTACTTGTTTTCGTGTCTAACTCGTAAAGTAAGTATAAGTCACTTGCTTAAAAACCTCGGGTGGTAAAACCTTAATGACATTGCTCTTTTTTGTTTCGAAACTTTTTTCGAAACACTCAAATGAAGTTAATTTATTTCCTATTTTATTTTATTTTTTTCTTAAAAAAAATCAATATTAATAATAATCTTCTAATTATAATTAATAATATATTTATAAAAAATAAATAAAATATTTTTTATATTAAATTAAATATTTTTTTTTATTATTGATAGGAATGTGAGAGCCATTTATTGATGTACCTGAAGTTCTAATCGTTCAAATGATCGAGATATTTTTTCCAATTCTATTTTGTCTACAAATATTATGCTAACTAAGATTTTAAAATAATATATTGCTTCCTTTGTAATACATAATTAGGGATTTTAAAGAAAATAAATAATACTAATATTCCTGTATCAAGCCGAATTTGAATTAAAACGACACCCCACACTAAAAAAAGCATTAAAAAAAAATGAATTTTTGAACAATAATTTCCCACTTGAGGTTCATAAGGGACCGTACTTAAATTACGTAACAGTTCAAAGGGGGGGAGGGGGTCGAGACATTTTGTTACGATTTGTTACGGTAAGTGGGAGGGGTCCTTCACTCATGTACGTAATTTTTGCAAATTCGCAACAACTTTCTTTTGGAGATTATCTTTGTAGTTATAAATTTCATTATTTGGATGAAAATTTCTAAATTTCCTTAAAAAGACATCATTTTAATATTAATATTAACGTTTTGTTTAAAATTCATATTTCGTTGCTGATAACTCAACTGAAATCTTTTTTAGATGAAAAATATTTTTTCTGAAAATTTGTCTCTTTAATTTAAAAGTTTTTTTTAGTAGAAATATTGCATCTTTCTTGGACAATAATCCAACTCTTTTATGGAAAATTCAACTACTTCTTAAAAAATGTACTTTTTGTTAAAAAATTTGCATGTTTCTGTAGAAAAGTCTATTGAAATCGTTTTGGATGAAAATTCAACTCTTTTTTTGAAAATTTGTATTTTTGATTTAAAAATTTACCTGTTTTAGTAGAATTTTCATTTTTCTTGGACAAAAATGCAACTGTTTGGTTGAAAATTTAACAATCTTGTTGAAAAGTCACACTCTTGGTTAAAAATTCTACTATTTACCAGAAAATTAACTAATAAGTTACTATTCTTTTTTGTGTTTGAAAGTGAACTGGAATCTTCTTTGGATGAAAATTTAATTATTAAAAATTTTTTTTAATTCATCTGTTTTAAAAGAAATATTCCATCTTTCTGGAATGAAAATGCAACTTTTTGGTTTAAAATTCCACAAATTGGTTGAAAAGTCATAGTTTTTGTTTGAAAATTCTTCTGTTTTGTTGGAAAATTTAACTATTTTGTAGAAAATTTACTTTTTGGTTAAATTTAATATTTCCGTGTTAAAAAGAGAACTGAAATCTCTTCTCGATGAAATTTCAACTATTTTTAAAAAAATTTTCAAAATTATAAATTCATCTGTTTTGAGAGAAATTTCATAATTCTTGGACAAAAATGCAACTGTTTGGTTGAAAACAAAACTATTTTGTTAAAAAGTCATACTTTTTGTTGAAAATTCTACTGTTCGGTTGAAAATTTAATTATTTCGTACAAACTTTACTTTTTGTTTAGAATTCATATTTTGGTGTTAAAAAATAAACTGAAAGCTTTTCTGGATGAAAGTTCATCTTTAAAAAAAATTGTCCTATTTTTATTAAAAATTCATGTGATTTAGTACGAATTTCATCTTTTTCGGATAAAAATTCAACTATTTGGTAGAGAATTCAACTGTTTCATTAAAAATTCATCGCTTTTGGTTGAGGAAATTCGTCTTTTTGGATGAAAAATTCAATTTTCTCCGTAGAAACTTATTTTTTGTTAAAAAAATTCACATTTTGATCTTGAAAAGTCAACTGGAATCTTTTCCGGATGAAAATTTGACTATTTAAAAAAAATGGTGTTTCTTTTTAAATACAAATTCATCTGTTTCAAGGCAAATTTAATCTTTTTTGGATTGAAAATTCATTTTTTTTCGTAGAAACTTATTTCTTGGTTAACAATTCATATTTTGATCGTGAAAAATCAACTAAAATCTTTTTTAAGAGAAAATTCAACTGTTGAAAGTTTAACTAATTTGCGGAAAATTAATCTTTTCAAATTGAATATTCAACTAATTGGGTGAAAATTAAACTACATTGTTAAAAATGTATTTCTTTGATTGAAGGCTCATGCCTTTGATTAAAAATTTAACTGTTCAGCGGAAATAATTCTTTTTTTGGTTTAAAATTAATTTTTTGTTGGGTAAAAATGCATGAGTTTCGTGGAAAAATAATTTTTTGCTGAAGTCATATTTTTTGTTTGTAAATTCAATTTTTACAGAGAAAATTCGCCTTGTGGCTTGAATTTTCAACAATTTAGGTGAAATTTTCTTTCTCCAGTGAAAAAACCTTTATTTATTGAGAATTCGTCATTTTGGTTTTAAAAAGCTTTTTTTTTTGTATAAATTTCATGGTTTTTGATTGAAATATAAAATATGACACTTTTTGTTGGAAATTTATATTTTTAGGTTGAAAATTGAACTATTATGTTAAAATTTTAATTATTTTGTTGAAAATTCAAGTATTTTGTTAAAAAGCCATCTTTTATAGTAGAAAAGACATTTTTTTCTTTAAAATAAATTGATAAATTTGAAGTTTTTAAATTTGTATCCAAAATACTGTTTTATTCCGTTTATAAAAAATTCGATGTTAAAAGTATTTCAAGATTAAAATGCTGGTATTTGAATATTAATGATCAAGAAAAATGAAAAATAGACTCGGGCACCCTGCCTAATTCTACTAGCAATAACTAGTAAAACATTTTTGGAAACTAAAAATTACGAACAGAAAGAGTGGGGGGGGGTAGAAATATTTTGTTACAGTTTGTTACAGGAGGGAGGGGGGGGTCTCAGAGAGGGCCCATGATCCGTTACGTAATTTAAGTACGGCCCCTAAGCAATTATAACTTCTTATATGTATTTTGAAGGGTCAGAAGGAAAAATTAACTATTTTTGGAAATAATCCTGGAATTTAAAAAAAAAGCCTAGAAATTTGTATTGCCATTTATTTTTGAAATATAAATACTAATCTTAGTATTTTCTGCTTCTTTTATAAATTCAGATTGATAGGAATTGATCAAATTAGGTTATAACGATTTTAATGAGCACGGTAAGCATATTTCCTGCTGCTTTTTTCACTATTACATATTAATCATTTTTTACTGTATTAAAAAACTTTGCTCAGAATGAAATAACAGTCGAAAATACTTTAAAAATTCGCATCGATTAACATTTGTACATTGTATAAGAGTTTTTCTGTAAATTATATTGGAAAAAGTACAATTATTATTCGTAATTGATTTAAGTTCAAATTTTTAATAGAAATTTTCTCAAAGTTGACCTGGAAACCTGGAAATGTCCTGGAATTTCAAAATCTCACTGCAGTAATAAGCCTGCAAAACAGTTTAAAATATTTAAAAATTTCTGAGCATTTTCTGTAGAAATTTTCAAGGAGCACTATTTGGTTAATTTTATTTTATTCTCTATAACATTGAAAGAAAAAGAAAAATGTTCAATTCGGAATTACGTCGTCACATTTCTAGTCACAATGTAATAGATGGAACTGAGAAATAGTTAAAATATGTGAGAATATTGGAATCAATTATTGTTAAACGAGGAATTTTGACCAGTTGGACAAAAAAAAATTAATTACAAATAAAACACTCGGCCTTACCATTTCTTTCATGTTTGGGGCATTCTTTTATATGTAAAAATAAAAAACTTTACTTTAAAAATTCTGCCCATCACAAGACTCCCTTGATGAGTGAGCTTATTTATTAAAGAATACTCAAGCATGAAACGTGAAATGTAATTACAAATTAAATTAATTAAAACTTTCCCGAAACTCTACATTCTGAATAAGTTTTAGGAATTCATTGTGCAATGTGCATGTTCATAACATATTTTTTGAAGTATGACATATAAGCACTTTTAAATCATTCAAATTTCCCTACAGACACTCGGCCCACACGAACGTCAGAGTCTGCGTGGAGAGGTTGATGAATTGTGATGTCATATGCGTTCTCTCTTCTAGACTAAAACCATTTATGCGTAATGTGGGTTGATGCACGTCAGGATGCAATGCCAAAAAGAAATCAGCGGAAAATAGAACGGTAAAGGAGAATATGAGGAAATGGAAGAGAGAATATATAAACCATGAGGGGAGAATGAGAAAAGCGGGAAAACAGAATGGGTAGAGGAAAGAGTGAGAGGGAATGAAGGAGAGCTCTTCTCAGTACAAGGGGGATATTAATATCCTCATCCTCAATATAATGAGACTACCGCGAGACTAGACCCCACGCAGGTTAACCGATACTAGTTTCACTCTGGTAACGTAATTTTCATCAACATCTCTTTGACATCATATAAATGAAAAAGTAAAACGAATTTTGAAAAGGGGCCAGAAAAAAAGAATTGACATCGTAGGTTCACACTAAAGCAAAAGTTTGAACAAGTCTTGATAGCAGTAAACATGATCAATGTTTCCTTATAAAGACTTGTGATTTGTCTTTCTTCTACATAATTGTATATTAATCTCTTCAATTGAAATATTCTACACATGACATGCAAAGCAAAATACTGTATTATGATACTACTGCATTATTTTGAATGTTATTATAAAAATACCATAAAACCTTTCAAATTCTTCCACAAGCTGTACAATTATAAGACAGCTTCTACTTGATGAGGTATGGCTGAAATATCATCAATCTTGTCAAGTTATGAGCTATAGGTTCAGCTTTTACAGTGTCTAGATTCTCGATTATTATAGTGTACTATTCCCTGTATGCAACGCAAACACTTCACTAAGCACACATTCAAGTTGTGTACAAAATGATTTATGATCTTGCAGGTGTGCTACGTTTATAGTCGTATCAATGCTCTTTCCGCAATTAAAATCAACTCTAACGTACCACACTACAACCCACTGCAGCTTTCCCGCAATTCTTTATCCGAAACATCCTCAAGTATTCAGAATTAAAATTTATGTCATCCTAATTAATTTTCCAAGGCCTCGCTGTTCTAAGAAATAAACCTGGTAGACCAGGTGGTAAAAATACATCTTCCACAAAGATGGCATATTCAGAACTGAAATTTAAGTAACCCTGATGGTTTTATCAAAGTTACATCCTTCTAAGAAGTGAACCCGGTAGTCCAGGTATTCAAAATACGGCTACCTCGAGGAAGATGTGTTCAGATTTGAAATTGAAGTCACCAGGACTGTTCTTTAAACCTCTCGCTATTCTAAGAGGTAAAACTAGTAGTCCAGGTGTTCAAAATAAATCTTTCTCAAGGAAAATGTGTTCAGAAGTTAAATTCATGTAATCCTAATTGATTTTCTAAGGCCTCGCTGTTCTAAGAAGTAAGCCTGGTAGTACAGATGTTCAAAATACGTCTTTCTCGAGGAAGGTATCTTCAGAATTGAAATTTAAGTTAAGCTGATGGTTTTCTCAAAGTTTCGCCGTTCTCCGAAGTAAACCTGGTAGTTCAGGTATTCAAAATACAGCTTCCTTGAGGAAGATGTTTCTAAAACTGGAATTTCAGTCACCCTGACCATTTATCAAGATCTCGCTGTTCTAAAAAATGAACCTGGTACTCCAGGTGTTACAAATACATCTTTCTCGAGAAGGCTGTGTTCAGAACATAAATTTAACTCACTTGGATTGTTTTTCCAAGGCTTTCGTTCTAAAAAGTAAAACTTATAGGCCAAGTGTTCAAAATACACCTTTGGCGAGGAAGTTGTGTTTATAATTGTAATTTTAGTGTTCCTGGCGTTTTTTTTAACCTCTTGTCGTTCTAAGAATCTAAGAATTAATCCCGCTAGCTCAGGTGTTAAAAATACATCTTCCTCGAGAAAGGCGTATTCAGAAGTCAAATTTAAGTCACTATCAGTACTACAATCTCATTTTCATTAGTATTCAGAGGATCGGAACATTCATCGCATAAAATCTAGTTGCTTGAAGCAAGGTAATTATATAATATCAAACGACTCGAGGAGTTATTTACATCCGAAATTCTTCATTGAATACATTTTTCTTAAGCTTACTCTACATGTTACTTTCTAATTTGTTTGTTACATAATATATTTAAAAAATTGTAATTGATGTTTACTTGTTTAATTGCATCTCATTAAAGTAGAGGAATTGATTCAATATTGAGGCAGCAAATAATAATAGATAAGTGTTAAAAAAATTATAATTCCTTCAGTACGTAAGTATGGCTATTGAATCATTCATATTAGATTTTCTTTTTCCTATTTCTTTTGTGCAAATCGTCAAGAATTTGCTATGGTCTTTCTTCTTTGGATCTTGGTTACATCAAGCTACCCATAATTTCTTTATTAATGGCCGCGAAATCCTTATAATTCTTGAAAAATTAATCGCAGCTTCAAAAAAAAAGGGGGGGGAAAGGGACGAAATTCTTGAACATAGGGATTACAGGGGATTTTCAAGAAAATGGGAGAAAATGGTAATGGAGGGCTGACTGTAAACTCTGTGTTAATTCTGAAGAGTGAATTTTTGATAAAACAAAAAATTCAAATGTAATGAAAAATCTATTGAAAGGGACTCAGAAATCATTAAATATAATTTCTTCCACTATATGTAGAGTATACATAATTTTCCGCCTGACTTTTAATTTAAAGAACCTCTCACAGTTTAAGCGAATAAATCTTTTCTATGATTTTGGCATATTTGTTTTTTTTGCAATGGGCTTGAATTCCGTTAAATTGATCCTGGATTCTGTTCACTCCCATATAATTTTGGATTTAGAAAACTTTTTTGAACTCATTCGGAATTCACCCTGAATTCTTATTAATTTACTTCATATTCTTTTCAAAAACATTAAATTATTTGGAATTCTTCTGGTTTTCTTACTTTTCGCTAAATTCTTTCAGATTCACTTGAATTCTTCTAAATTCTCTCAATTCCACATCCTTATAGATTCACTCTGAATTCATATGTGTTTTATCCAATTCCTTTGAATTCTTCCAAATGCACACCTTCTTTACTCAAATCAGTATCATATTTCAAATTTAAATTTTTTTCTTAATTTTCGCCTTGCATATTTATGCATTTCATCAAATTCTTCTCATTTCCCTTAAATTTTGAACTAATATTTTGAAAGTAACTAAGAAGTAAAGCTTTTTATAGTCAAGGCATTCCATTTTAAAAGGAAAAAAGGGTAATCGATTTTCTTCCTTTTTTATATTGCATATTGTTTGGGGTACTGAATTAATGTGCCTGGAGGGGCTTGCCACTTTTTCGGGTTAACAAAGTAAATTTGTTGATAAATTTAATTTTCAAAAACACGATTCATCCCTTTGTTATCATATGAACCTTGTTTGTTTCAGAATTCGTTTAAATAAAAGCTATTTTTATATGTTGAAAAGTACAAAAATCATTCATTTTTTTCTAAAATTATTTAAACGAACAAAAATTGACCTGCTGGTAAATTATTCGCGTAGGAGGTCATTGTGGCGATACTGATATTTAATACAGATGAATAAATAAAGATTGTATGTTAAAAAAGGATTGAATTATGCATTTCTTCATTGAATTTATTCAAACAATTAACCATTGTTTCCTCAAAATAAATTAATGTCCAGAATTGTTACTGAAAATAAATTTTTATTCTATTCCATGAGAAACCGAAAGCCAATCCATTAAGTAACAGCTAAAAAGTTAAGTTGAGCATTACTAGAACGAATTCACACTGATTTTAAACATTTTTGGAGAAGCTGTAAACAGAAGAGTTAAGACACCTAAATTTTCAAGAATACTTTTTTTTCACGACCGAAAAACTTTGAGAATTTTTTTTCATTACGAAAAAACACATTTTTCTACATGGTGGTTTTATATTTGTTTCGTTTTTAATTTCGCGGTGTTCCTAGCTTCAAAAAACAACATTAAAATTTGTTATTAAATAAACAATATAAAAGTTGATATTTCTATCAATTCTTTCAATTATATTAAATTTCGACAATTTGTGCGTATAAATTCGTAAGGAAGTATTTTTCTCGTCCGATCAATAATATTAGAAATAAAAATGGTTAAAATTTTGTACAATTATTAAAAATCTGTTTCCATTTCAAAATAGAATCCCTGAGTTACTATTACTGAAAAATGTAACTAGTTACCAATTTGTTTATTATTTACAAAAGTAACTTAGTTACCATTATCGTTACCACAAAAAGTAACTTTTTACTAAGAACAACTAGTACTTCTACGAAACTAGTTTCTTTCCTTTAGTGCAGAGGATAAATTATAATAACAAGTTTATAAAATACAATTTTGTAAGAGAATTATGAGCTTCTACAGTATATTCTCCGGATTTCAGCTAGCTGCAAGTTCAGAAGAGAAAACGACAGTCGTTTCAACAGCAATGAGAATTATGAAGCTAATTATAATATTATTAGTTTAATTAAGCAAAAGCTTATCCATCAGCTTAATTTCGAGAGACTGCAACATTATTGAGACTATTCATTATTGCAGTTGTTTCCAGTATAGTGCACAATGTTCAATTATTAAATAGACTGGCATATTTCGAAAAGCCATTTCGCGGATAGCTGAAACCAGATTGGCTGTCGAATATGGACTGAAAGTTAACAGCAGGAAGTGGACTTCTACCGCAGGAAATGGCACTAACGGCCTCGCTTCCAACTTCCAGACCGTGAACGTTCCTGCCTTTTCCATCAAGAATATTTTATGATTAACTCTAGGACTTTGGAAGTAATTAAAAAACTGCTCCTCTTATCTTCAAAGCTTCTCTCATTATCAACCAATTTCTTGACAAATTTTTAAGAGGACAGAAATTTCTTTACTTTTAAGCCATTAATTTCTTTATTTTTATAATTTATAGAAATTCTGTCACTAGATATAAAAAAGTATGTGTCGTAGGTTATTAGGGAAATTAGGGCTTTGACTGAAAACCTGCGGAATTAGCTAACTATGGAAGTTAGGTCACTTAGGTCATTTCTCTGAATTTTTCGAGATTTTCAGGCATTTGAAAAAATCTTAAATTTGAGCATAGAATCAGTCCTTATTTGGTTTCATCATTTATTTAGAGTTTTAAATTAGAATCCTTTACACTAGTATAATCACTCACAACGCTAATACCGCTATTTCCTTACTTTTCTTGAAAAATATTTTCTAACTTCTTCGCTGATTGGCTAAAATTATATGTCCTTCATCTCAACTTCCTTCACCCCTATCTTACACCATTTTTGCTGACTAAATTTTGTTCGAAATCAAATCCAATTTCCAATCGAAAAGATAAATTTTCGAGACCGAAGATTAATTTTCTAACAAAAAAGATGAATTTTCAATGAAATAAGTATGAAATATATAGTTGAGTTTCCAACAAAGAGGATTAATTTTCTACCAAAAAAGACGAATTTTCAACAAAGTACCTGAATTTTCAACTAAATAATTTGAACAATGAATGCCATGTTAGTCCAAACTTCAATTGATTAATTTTTAGTTTATATTTTTTTCGTTTCTAACAAATTTTAACTAAGCAGTTGAATTTTTATACTAGAAAATATAATTTTTCAACAAAAATGTGGTAGTTCAATTTTTCTTGGGGAGAATTAATTTTCATTAGAAAAACGAATTTCCTACAAATAACTTTAATATTGTACCAAATGGTTGAATTTTCTACCAAATTGTTGACTTTTCAGGCCAAAAATAAGAATTTTCCAACCAAAGAGATAAATGTTGAAAAAACTTGGTTAAACTTGGGAAAATAATTGTTAGACAAGCAAAAAAAAAGCAATAAAATATTGTTGGATTTTAATAGGAAACTTTTCAACCTGACAGGACGAACTTTCAAGCAAAAAAAAATTAGAAAAAGAGGAGAATAGAAAATCGGGGGAACAATTGTGAAGCTCGCGATAAATACATAGGAATTTTGATAATTTATAGACTAAAGAATGATACCTAAAATAATTATTGAAGTTAATTTTTAATACTTCTAAAATATCATGTTAGAAGCTGAACATTCTGATTAGAAAATACAGTTGAATACCCTTCGCAAAAATATTTGAATTATTCGTTGCAACAGAAAGCACTGTGTTTGCAACGAGAATTACACTTTATTCTAGCCTTGAAGCAAGCATATCTTTTTGATTGGCACCGTTTATTATTTGCAGCTTTACAATTGCATTTTTTGAACTCCTTTCCACCAGAAAGTACGCTTTCTAGAAAAAAAGATTGTGACTTAAAAAAAATATATTAAAAGGGATTAATAAAAATTGTGTATGCAACAGATTTCTGCATTTTCTAACGATTGCAAATCGGTTCATAGGAAATCTATCAAATGATATTAGTTTAATGTATTTTATGTAAAGCAGGTATGATTTAAGCACTTTATTAGGGCCTTTTTAGTTCTGAAAGTAGCTGTTTATACAACAGGAGGGAATGCGCATGCGCACAGCACAATAATGCGTCCCTAATACTCCCAGGAGTATTATGGGCTCATTATTGTACTGCGCGCATGCGCATTTGCAATCAACCATGTAAGATTACATTGAAAAAAATAGATTTCTCTGTAATTAGTAATTAGTAATTGATTAGTCATGTGTAGTCTAACAATTGATGCTATTTAACTGATTGGCACATATATTTATCTAATTTTAATCCAATATTATGAATTTTTAGAATTTGTAACATCTTTTTAACAAACAATTATTATTATATATTATAATTATTAATATTTGGTTTTGCAAGCCATCATGAAATAACTTTTTACAAGAGCATGAAGCAGTACATATTTTTGAAGCATATTTCTTGCTCTTTCTGTTTTCTGTATTTGAAAAAATAAACATTTCTTTACCTGGATTCATAATGGTATTTTAAATTATATTATAAATATTGATACCAATTATATGCATTACATTCTGCTTAGTATTAAACATTTGTATTACTTTTGAAACGGGTATTTGGTGAAATAAAAATTTGTATTAAAAGAGAAGTGAAATCTCATAAAAAACATCTTCGATGCAAAAAATGTCATAAGTCAAAAGTCATCAGTACAATCAAGATAGTTAGTAAAATCAAAGTTCTCCAAGTAATTCTAAATATATCTGAAGTTTTTACGTTATTAAATTGAAAAAATGATCGAAACTTCGAGAATGTATTCAACAGATTCTCAATTTAATACTTTAAAAAATTTATATATTTTTGAGAATTATTTGGTAAACTCGATGATATATTTCTCGCGCTCATTAATGTATTTACCTCGCGCTCAGCGCTCGGTCTTCGTATTTCCCCCATATTTGCGCACAGACCTCTTAAAATTAAAGGTCAAAACATTGACAACTGTAATTTGGTGATTGTGAATTCTCTTTTGTTAAAGCTCCTTCTGCTTTAACGAATACATTCACATCACGTGTCTCGTGCTTGGCACAAAATTTTGTTCAAAATCTGAACTTTTCCACATTATGTTCAACATTATTATATCGAATGTATATCATATTTATTTATGTATTATTCTGTCTTTTTATATTTTTTTTATCATACGTAGTTTGAACGCAAAATGGAATTTTTCATTATTTTTTGTGTGATCAAAAATTAAATTTTTGATTTTTTGAAAAAATTCAAAAAGTTTTTCGGTTTCAAATGTTCATTTTTTTATTTTTTTTATTTTAAAAATGCTATAACTCTGATAATTTTCTTTTTATCGAAAAATGTCATGGAGATAAATTGTTTGCGTTTTTGAGTACTATGAATGGCCGTCTATAGAATTTCTGAATATTGAAAAAATGGTCTCAAAAATTTTCAAAATGCTCTAACTTTTTGAATTTTCATTCAAAACAGCTGGTTAACAAACTCTCTCTTTCTTTTTAGGCCTTAAAGAAGTGTGCCAAAGCACAATCAAATCTGATCAATCTTTCCAAAGTTATCCTGCCTACACGATACTACCAACTACAGACTACAGACATACAGGCATCTTCGTAAAAATAGTTTTTTCTGACTCAGAGGGTCTCAAATCGTGGAGAGTTGATGAAAACCGACTAAGTCAAATTTTACATAAAACCAATACCTTCTCATTGGGATGAGAGTGTAAAAAACACAAAACTCAAATTTTACCAAATTTTCTGTGCTTACATTTATGATTTTCCGAAATTATTAAATCTTTTCTAGTGTATTTTGATCAGTATAAAAGACTTCAACGCCTGAAAAAATACTTTTGCCATTCCTTGAGTTTTCCAATTTTTGGTTTGCAAACAGGGGCCCATTAATCATAAATTATCGCTATGTTGAATCACATTCTGCTAACGCTCGAGTTGAAGGCTTCCATCAATCAGCACCAAATTAATCATACTTTTTCAAGATCCTAACACACTACTTTTCAATATATTTCCAATTTTTATTTCCATAATTTTTTTTCACCTACCCTAATCATTATTAGCCATTAAGTTTTTCCATTTAGTTTTCTTTGGGAGTAACTTTTTCAACATCCCTGCTTTTTCCTCGGGATTTTCCGACATTCTGTATTTAATATGAAGTTAGCTGTTTTGATAATTATTTTCAAACAAATTTTTTTTATTAACCTGATTACGGCGTTTGTCGAAATAAAAACTTTTTTCTTGTTCGCTAATATTACGGACTGTATTTTGAAAAATTATTTCAGCGCCAAAAAGCCATTGAATAATTTAAAGAATGCCGTCATCTCCAAGTTGACGGTATTCTTGTGAAATATTTCTCAACAATATGTGATTTAACGGTGTTCTTGCAATAATCATGCAATATTTATTATTATTTTTAATATTAACAATTTTCAAAACGGGGTCGCATAATTAGGTATGTGTATTTCTTTCACGATTTCATTGATATAGAAAACAAATTTTTTAATTTTTTTGAGTTAAAGGTGTTTTTCAAAAACAGAGCAGATTAATACTGTCGTGCAAAATAAAAAAGCGGTAACTACATTTTGTATTTGGCCCTTGATTCACAGTTGATTTCCATATATTAAAATGAAAAACAATTGCGAATTAAGTGAAATAATTAATTCATTATTCACTGAACCTGAATAATATACTAATTACTAAATGCAATTTTCCTAAATGAATTTATAATTATAATGACCAATTCTTCGACAATAAAAATCGAAAAAAATTCCCTCATTCATATGAAAATTAAACTCATAAATTTATTATTCTTTGCTTTTTATCCAGAGACACGTACACTGGATACTAATAATGAAAAATTTACTTTTTTAATATTGTTTATTTTCACAATAAAATTCTCTCGCATGGAAAGATTAATTTGTGTCACTGACTCACTGTTCTGAAGCGGATGTTATTTTACTCGCAGTCTCGTTTGGGAGCGTCCATTAATTATGTAAGGCTCTTTCAGAGGGGAAGTGTACGGAAAATCTTACGAATCTTTACTTAGGAGGGGGGGAATTCCAAGAATTTCTTACATAAGTTTCCTCTTTCTGAGTTTTTGTTAAATATGCGAAAATCATAACACCCGTTGAACCATTCCTTGAAATCGCTTCAAGACTACAAAATCCTTCATCATCCTTTTCAATTCACAGGAATCTCATTAAAAGTCAGTTAAAATCCCTTACAATCTTCGAAATCTCTCTAAAAATCACGAAAATCTTTATAATTCGTGGGAATCGTTCCGTATCTCTTGACATCCCTTACAAAATATTGAAATCCATTAAAATTTTCAGAAATACATTAAAATTTCTCAGAGTCTCTTGAAATCCTTTGAAATTCCGTTAAATCTTTCAAAATTTTACGAAATCGTGTAAAATTCGGGGATATACTTTTGAATTTTTTAGAATATCTTAAAATCCCGTGAAATTATCGAAACACTTTTAAATCTCTGAAGAACCGTTAAATTCCCTTAAAATCTTCGACAACTTGTCGAAAACCTTCCGAGGTTAAAATCCTTGAAAATCCGTGAATTATTTTGAAATCCTACGATATCCCTTGTTATTTATAAAATCCCTTCAGAATTTATGGAAATCTCTAAAATCCATGAGAATCTTCCTAAATCTTTTTAAATCCCTTACAATATATGGGTCATTCCATGTCAGATTTACAATCAAAATTTTGATTCACTTGAAATTTTTTTTCTCATTCTAGAAAGGAAAAAAAATGACACGTATTTTTTTTGTTCAATATGATATGTAAATTTTCCAAGTTATTGATTTTTTTATTTTTTACCCGTGCAGAAATTGCCCAATTTGGTCCCGATTTCCGATGTGGCCCCGATCGGGTTTGCCACATTGTGGCTGTCGCATGGCTACTCTTGTGGTTCGGGTCGGAACCACATATCGAGAAAATACCAGCTGTAAATTGCAGCGCCATCTGTTGTGCCGACCGCCTGATATATCTGATGTTTTATTTTATATTTTCCACAATACGGCTCGGTTTTGAGTGTAATGTGATTTCAAAATTAATTAAAATGCCAAAAACAAAAAGTACCTTACGGGTACGGAAATATAGGTCAATTGCTATCATTCCCTAGTGCGCAATGAGGATGAAGGTAAGTAGATTTATTAAAATCGGTCGAGCAAACCTAACCTCAAAATAAATTGAGAATAATAAGTTAAGAAAACTATATAAACATTTATTTAAAAGTAGGAACGTTAGCAGAGGTTATGTTTGTGATTTCACAAACTCTTCCTTTCGATTGTTTGGAAAAGAAGGCAACTTTGTACAAGGGTAGACAGCAAAGCCACGTGTAGCCATGTGATTCATTCACTTAAGTTTACGTTAATTAATTATGCTAATAATTCTAGTACAACCTGCTACACGAAAATAAGTTTACAATGAACCTATGAGCAAAATAAACATTTCAACGACAGTGAAACGTTCGTGTATGTACGTCTTAATTGGTACTTTCTCTCTTTCAAATTTCCGACAGTGCAATCGAGAAAGTTCACTTAATTTGAACAAATTTTTGTTTTGCTTGTTGCGCAAATAACGCTTGGATATTTAACCGATCCAACATTCTTCAGTATGCTATTATTGTGATAATTGAGACAATTTCTATCTACAACATTAGTGTATTGCAAAGGTACGGATAGTTACTTTAGAATTTTCAGTGTCATAACCTCACTTTGCTAGTCTTTGTTGGATGAACAGGACTACAAAATGCTGAACACCTGTTTAATTTATATTAAGTTGGACTGAAAAATATGAAAAATGTTCTGTTTTGATTTTCTAATATTTTTTAATGAAGTATAAAGTTCTCAATTTATTGTTTATTTATTACTGCAAGAAAATTTAAATAATAGTATGGCTAAACATAAAAAAATAAAAGGGCGCTGCTCTGGGCCAGATCCGACCGTCCTTATGGATACCCAGTCTGGCCCTGATAAGGCTAGGCGTTTCATTTCGAATCTGGCGCTGGAAGGATTGCCCGACTGGGCCCACATTCTGCCACATCTGGGCCCGACCCGCGCCACGCCGAAATTTCTGCACGGGTAAGTGCAAAAAATGTTTTTTTCAATACTGCTTCTAATATTCAACGAATAGTATAGAATACATAAATAAAATATGCCATGGGATCTACTATTAAGTTCATGCTTTGACGAAAAATCAGAAACGGTATTTAGTACTTTCTATGCAACAATTAGGTAAACAAATGGAATTATCTCAAAAGGGACATGCTTGAATTGAATCATTTCTCGTGTAATTTGTTCGTTAAGTACACAGAACTATGTGTCAAAATTTGGAAGTGGACCGTTTAATACTTTTCGAGAAAAAAATTTTTTTGTGTGACCGCCCGCTTGGAGCGTGCAACGGGAAGCATAGAGTCAAGCGCACTAAAACATTTGTAAGTGAGTCTACCATATTTCGATGAGGATTTTATGCAGTTTCCACAAATAAAAGTCGATAAATACTAAAAAGTCTTTTGAGAAAGAAACACTGTTTAATTCGAAAGCAGTCATGCAATTTATTAACAATGTACTTTTACATCCAATACTTCCAAATAAATGAAAATTGAATTGTTGTCAGTCTTGCGGGTTTTTTTGTACTTTTTTCGAGAATTTCTTTTTTTCAAATATGCAGCTGAAAAGCTGACGGTTTGAAAATTTGGAAAACGAGAATAAGCTCTGATTTGCAGTTGACGATTCGTAACTGGTTCAACACAGTGTATTTTTTGCGTACCTGATATCGTTTTACACTCATCGAAACGTTTTTTCAAAAAATTAGTTGCTTCGTTGTAAGATTCTTCAGTTCTGTAGGCAACAGAGATATTTGATAACGGAGAATCTTGATGAGCCCATTCGTAGAGTTGCAATGGTGTCGTTATTTGATCATACACAGACCTTTGAAGACTAGCTTTTCGTGCTTGTCTTTTCAAGGCTCCTCCCGCGCCGTCACAGGGACCCTTACCATGAGCTGTGGCTTGAAAATGCCATATCGCAGTTCGATCAAAGTCTTCCTTATATTCGTAACCAGTTACGAATCGTCAACTGCAAATCAGAGCTTATTCTCGTTGTCCAAATTTTCAAACCGTCAGCTTTTCAGCTGCATATTTGAAAAAAAGAAATTCTCGAAAAAAGTAAAAAAAAACCCGCAAAACTGACAACAATTCAATTTTGATTTATTTGGAAGTATTGGATGTAAAAGTACATTGTTAATAAATTGCATGACTGCTTTCGAATTAAACAGTGTTTCTTTCTCAAAATACTTTTTAGTATTTACCGAGTTTTATTTGTGGAAACTGCATAAAATCCTCATCGAAATATGGTAGACTCACTTACAAATGTTTGAGTGCGCTTGACTCTATGCTTCCAGTTGCACGCTCCAAGCGGGCGGTCATACAAAAAAAATTTTTTCTCGAAAAGTATTAAATGGTCCACTCCCAAATTTTGACACATAGTTCTGTGTACTTAACGAACAAATTACACAAAAAATGATTCAATTCAAACATGTCCCTTTTGAGATAATTCCATTTGTTTACTTAATTGTTGCATAGAAAGTACTAAATACTGTTTCTGATTTTTCGTCAAAGCATGAACTTAATAGTAGATCCCATGGCATATTTTATTTATGTATTCTATACTCTTCGTTGAATATTAGAAGCAGTATTGAAAAAAAACATTTTTTGCACTTAAAAAATAAAAAAATCAATAACTTAGAAAATTTACAAATCATATTGAACAAAAAAAATACGTGTCATTTTTTTTCCTTTCTAGAATGAGGAAAAAAAATTTCAAGTGAATCAAAATTTTGATTGTAAATCTGACATGGAATGACCCATATGTATTAGAAAACAATTGTATATTTCAAAAGCTATTAAAATACCTCGAAACCTCCAAAAATTCTTTATATTTTTTGGAAATCCTTTCAAATTCCGTTTAATCTTTCCGTTATATCCCGTAAAATCATCAAAACTCCTTTAAATCTCTGAACATTCGTTAAAATTTCTCAAAAGTCTTGCAAATCTTTGCGATTTTGTTGAAATCCCCTGAAATCTTCAAAAATCCGTCAAATATTCTGAAATTTTACGAGATCTGTTAACATCTTTCTAATTCCTATAAAATTAATTGAAATCTTTAAAATCCGTGGAAATCTTTCCGAAACTTTTGAAATACCTTGCAATATAATAAGAACGAATCAAATCTTTTTAAAGTTATTAAAATTCCTCTTAACCCATAATTCCTTATAATATTCGAAAATCATTTAAAATTCCTTCAAATATTTTGAAATGTTACGAAATCCTCTGAAATCTGTGGATATACTTTTGAATCTTTTTAAATTTCTTGAAACCCCGTAAAATCATCGGAAACCCTTGAAATCTCTGAAAATCCGTTCAAATCTCTGAAAATCCTTTGAAATTGCCTGAAATCTATTTCAAAATCTTCAATTCTTCGAAATCTCATTAAAATATCCTGATATCCTTCCGTGATTGAAATCCTTTACAAATCTTTGAAAATCGTAGGAATCTTTTCGAATCTTTTGAAATTCCTTAGAATCAATTAAAATCAAATCTTGTAAAAGCCATCCAAATTCTTGGAAACCCCTGAAAATCCTTTATTTTATTTGAAAATTCCTTAAAATTCCGTTAAATCTCTTTTAATCTTACGAAATCCTCCAGGATCCATGAATATACTTTTCAAATCTTTGAAATCATATAAATTCCGTTTAAATCCCTTAAGATCTTCCGAAACCACGTAAAAACACCGAAATCTCTGAAAGTCCGTTAATATGCCTTCAAATTGTTTAAAATATTTGAAAATATTCTGAAATATTCTGAAATCTCTTTAAATCCCTGCAAATTTTCAAAACCCCATCAAAGTTCCCTGACATCCTTCAAAATGCATGAAAATAATGCATTTTATTATGTTTCAAAATGTGTTAAAATCTCTTAAAACACTTCAAACCGTTCTGAATTCCTCAAAATCCTCAACAATCGTCGAAATGCTTTAAAATATAGCAAAATTTCTGGAAATCTGATTAAACCCCTTGAAGTTTCTTAAAAACATATAAAATACCTTCAAAAAATTTAAATCCTCTCTGAAATTTATATCCTTCGGAATCGTTTGAAATACCCCACACTGAGGAAATTAAAAATTTTTAAAATTTTAAAAATTTAGCTGTCTCAGCTGAACTTTTACTTGGACTTCTTCTAAAAAAAGATGGCTGTGTTGCCTAAACATCTAGCTGCTTTAGCTAAATTGTGCGATCTAGAAACTTTGTAGATAGAAAAACTTAGCTACATTTTCTTACAAGACAAAATCTAGATAAACATTCAGCTGGCACAGCTCAACCACTTTTTTTTTATGTGAGTAAGACTCTTATAATCCCATAAAATTTTGAAATTCCTTGAGGTCTCATAAAACCTTGAAAAGGTTTAAAAATCTCTTTAAATTCCGTAAAAATGATGTCATTTTTTAAAATGCTTTGTAATCCTTTAAAATGCTCAAAAATTCCTTGAAATCTGTCGAAATTCTTTAAAATCACTGAAAATCTTTCAAATCTTGCAAACACTGAAAAATATTGTTTAGCTGTTCCAGCTGAACGTACACCTGGATTTTTTCATCTAAGAAAATATATCTAGCTGTTTTTAGCTAAATTTTGACATCTTGAAATGTTCTAATTTGAAAAATGTAACTAACACAGCTGGATATTTAGGTACCACAGCTATATTTTTTTAGAAGAGGCGAAATCCGGCCATACGTTTAGCTGGAACAGCTAACCATTTTTTTAGTGAATATTATGAAATCCCTTGAAATCTTGTTTGCAGTAAAAATAATTGTTATATATTCAATATATAAAGTAAAAAATATAAAATCTTACGTGAGGCGGTAGGAGGATGAGGGTCATAAAAATCGTAATAAAATAGGGGAGGAGAGTCTGAAGTTTCAAAAATCATCCTCACATCATTAATGGATGTTCCCTTCACTATACCTCATTTATTTTTTTGCAATCTCATTTTCATTCTAGTAAACAAAATATTCCCAACTGTGAATAGGTAAAAAATCAAATTAAAAACTGACTAAAATTTTTTACGAAAAAATTGTTTTTCATTCACACTCTGGAGGGAAAGTTGAGTCCCACTAATACTTCACAGAGCCTTGTATAATCGGCTATTCGCATTCCACAAATTTACGCCCGTATGCGCCGAGAATTTGAGGGGATGAGGAGCATACCGTATTAGGAAGGCGAGAAATTCCAATGGATTCACACCTTTCGCAGAAAATGGTACTATATTATGTCATAAATTGCCGTGTTTCACATATATTTTTTCCTTATTTTTTATGAAATAAGGAACCTCGCTGAACTTTTGAGAAGCGACCGGAAACATATCAGCCCACGTCACACAATGGGGAAAAACGTTTCTGTGGACAAATCAATTTTTAGCCTACGCTCTACACTATTCATTCAATGCAAACGTCTTTTTTAAATGAAGGATTTTCAAATCTCAAAACGATTTGTGATTTGATTTGAGATAGAAAAATTGTTGTTTTTTATTTAACGACAAAATTGACATTTTCGAAAACTTTTTAGAAGTACAATTTTTTTTAGATTTTCAGATTTATCGAACAAGCTCTTAAATATATGCTAAAATATCTAGAAGTAATTTCTAAAAGATACGAATAATTTGAGAAAATATTGTATCACGTTATAAACAAATTAATGAACAAAAATTATTTTTTGGGATTAGCAAAGTTTATCTCATTCAAATCCAGAGTTTCTGTATAATAAATTCGCGGTTCGGATATTTTTTAACGAATAGGCTCAATTTTTGCTTACGAAATCGACTAGTAGTGTATGTCCGATGACTCCTTGTTATGACAGTCTTGATTTTTATAAAGAAATTTTAAATAATTAGCAATTATTTTGAATTTGAAAAGTACCATAGTGGAAAGTTATCGGAAAGTCATCATTAGTCGATTTCGTAAAAAAAAATTAAGTATTTTTTTTTATTAATTTTGATGTTAATGTTGTTAACCAGGGAAATATTAATTTTATATGATGTTAATGTTTTTTTGTCTATTTGGTCTAAAAAAAATTGCATTGAATATTGATAATTAATTTTTTGAGTGTTGAAAGAAATCTCCTTACCTCCACTGGGATTTGAACACCAGATCTTTCAGATTTCCGGTCTGATGCTTTAACCAATTAAGCTACAGAGACACGAGACATTGGAATGATAATACAAGTATAGAATGACGTCGACATTCAGCTTGCAAGAGTTTTGAAGAAAATATTCTCGTGATTCTGTAGCTTAATTGGTTGAAGCATCAGACCGGAAATCTAAAAGATCTGGTGTTCAAATCCCAGTGGAGGTAGAGAGATTTTTTCAACACTCAACAAATTAATTATCAAAATTCAATAAATATTGTTCTTAGACGAAGTAGACCAAAAAACATTTACATCATATAAAATTAATATTTCACTGGTCAACAACATTAACATCAAAATTAATAAAATTACTCTCATGTTGGAATGATAATAGAAGTATAGAATGACGTCGACATTCAGTATGTAAGAGTTTTGAAAAAAATCTTCTCGTGTCTCTGTAGCTTAATTGGTTAAAGCATCAGACCGGAAATCTGAAAGATCTGGTGTTCAAATCCCAGTGGCTGTAGAGAGATTTTTTTCAACACTCAAAAAATTGATTATCAATATTCAATGAATATTGCTTTTAGACCAAGTAGACAAAAAAAACATTAACATCATATAAAAAAAATTAAGTGTGTTCGTTAAAATATAGGCCAACTCTGAATTTATTTATGAATATTCTCTAAATAATCAATGATTCTTATAAATTTGTTGAGTCGCATAGCAGAGAGTCATCGGAAAGACATCCTTAGTTGATTTCATAAAAAAATAGACTCTATTCGTTGAAAAAAGCCAAACTCTGAGTTTCTTCACGAAAATTATTTATATAATTATTAATTCTTGTGAATTTGCAAAACATCATAGCAAAAGTCATCAAAAAGACATTCTTAGTTCATTCCATAAAAAATTGCGCGTATTCTTTGAAAAATTGTTCGTGATAAAGTATTAATTTCTCTAACATTTCATACAAAAACTCTAGATTTGAATGAGCTAAACATTACCGATCCCTAGAAATAACATTCGTTTATTGAATTGTTTACAAAAAATTATTTTTTTCAATCATGTTGAACTACTGAAAATTACTTCTGGATAGTCTTAGCATAGATAAAAGATCTTGTTTGATTAATCTGAAAATCTAACAAAACTGGTACTTCTGTAAAGTTGAAAAGTATCAATTTTGTTGTTGAATACAAAATAAAACAAATGTTTTATCAAAACTCTAAACACACGAATCTGTTTAGAATCAGAAAACATCTCTTTTAAAAAAACTTCCAAATCCAATAAATAGTGTAGGCTGAAAATTTTATCTGAATGAATTAGTCTTTGTTTAAAATTAGAGGTGATATCATTTTTTTTATTAAACAATCATTCCTTTACATTTTTTTATTTTTATATCAACAAACTTGGCCATTTCGCATCTAGAGACTTCGTTCCTTCAACATGATTGATAACAAAATTTGTTGCAAACAAATTATATCACGATTTTTTTATTCGTGATACAAATGGTTAATTTTTTCAATACGTTTGATAAACAAATACAGATTTTGGTCAATTTTCAACCAGTAGATTTCGTTTTTTCAACGCAATCAGTCTCAAATCAGTTAGGAAAATCCTTCTTATTATAATTCATCAACCAAAAATAATTGTTTATAATAATAGAAATATTGTAAAAAAAAGGTTCATTTCATGAACAAATTCACATCTTTACTACTTCTCAACAAACGGATGTTGTTTCTTGTTACAAAATCGACTTGAAGTGACTCAGAAAATACCTTATTTATTAGGAGACTTTGTCAAGCGATAATATTTGCTATTTATTTTTTTAATGGTCGAAAAAATACACATTTTAATAAATTTTCAACTAGTCTGTCACCATTCATATCAGATTATTAAGGCCACATGTAGCGCTATCTGTTTTCAAATATAATGGATATAAAAATAAAACATTCACCTACGAAAAAAATGTACTCATTCAGCTCTAATTTTTACTTTATAATGTAATCATGAGAATGCCTTTCGAATTCTCAGTCTTCATCAGGCTGGGCACTAAAGCCCTCTCCTCAATTACATTATGAATAAAAAATTAATGAAATTCCATTTTAAAAAAAATTACAAATCTCAATTAGCCAAATCGAGTGCACTGATATATTTTCATTCCTACTTTAACATTTTAATGAGATATCCTCTATAGTTTAAAAATGAGAAAGTGGAAACATGGAAAACACGACAAATTATTATGTCATAGAATATAATTGACCCTTAAAACACAATGAAAATCGATGCACTGGGCCTGGAATGCATTCTTTACTTCGTTTACTGCGGTCGTAGATCGTCGTCTTAATGTCTGAGAATGAACAAACTCCTAAAGAAGTTTTCACCCCCCCCCCCCCCTACACTCACCATTCTTCGTACTTAACGCGGAAACCGAATGTGGAATTTGTCCTCAAGACGCCCCTGTGCACTATCAACCCGCCATAACGAAGGATTCTAAGTTTCGTAGCAAAAGGCAAGTAGCCTGGGACCATAACTTGTTGAAATTCCTGCAGCATCCGAGAAAGCTGCTAGTGAGAATTTACATAGCAGTAATTTAGTTGTAGGAAAACAAAATCTGCAGAGTTTGCAATCAATTTTTTTAGGTGAATTCAATTTACATGGTTTTTTGCTTTAGATTTATTTTTTCAAAAAATATGTGATCAAAATTTAAATATATTTTTTCCTCGTGTCATTTAATTCTACGCACTTCAGGCGACTCATTAAAATTTTACATAGCTAGGCCTGTGTTTGATGAGCGGCTTTGATTGTGTAATTTTTTTAATACTTTAATATCACTTTTATGTTACTATAGAAATATTAAGAAAAGATAAATAATTTATAACGATAAATGAGTGAAACTAAGTTTTAGGTATTTTTGCGTAAAAATATGAAGGATGTATAGAAAATTTACGAACGAAAAATAAATTTCTAAAAATAAATAAAGATTTAGAAATGACGGATAACTTGCCTGAAGCCTCAATACTAAATGTATCACCATTCTCCAAGTGGACGTGCTTAAATTACGTGAATTCTTTTCTGAAATTTCGAACCACGTACCCCCCTTTTCGAGGGTCTGTAATTTTCAACCCCCCCCCCCCCCTCTCCCGTATCTTACGTCATTTTTCCTGACTAAATTTTCTCGTTTATTTATATTTTTCTTTTTTCATTTACGGGTCATTCCAAAATAACGTTAGACGATTTAGGGGAAATGGGGGTTCGTAAAAACCTACTGTTTCCTATGAATTAACAAAGTAGTCCAACTTTCAACCAGGTAGTTGAATCCTCAACAAAGTAGATTCATTTTCAACTAAACAATTACATTTTTCAGCAAAAAATATTAAATTTCGACCAAAAAAGATCAATTTTGAAATCAAAAAGAAGAATTTTCAACAAAAGTTGAATTTTGGACCGAGGAAGATTTTGCAGTCAATAATGAACAAAAATGCATCCAAAATGTCCTCAACGAAATTCATGAATTTTTATCCGAATAGTTAAATTTCCATCCAAGAAGATTAATTTTCTACGAAAAAAGTTGAATATTCAATAGAATACATCAATCTTTAACCAAATAGTTGAATTTTCATTCAATTAGATTAAATTTCTACCAAAAAAGAGGAATTTTAAACTGTTCCAGAAAAATGGTATAGTTAAATTTCCATTTAAAAAATTATTTTTAATCAAAAACGAATTTTCATCAAAGTTAAATTTCAATTAAACAGTTGAATTTGCAAACAAATATTTAAATTTTTATTTGAAAAATTAATGTTAAACGTAAAGGAAAACAATTTTAAACAAAGTGATTTAATTTTCAACCAAAGAGATACATTTTCAAGTAAAATTATGAATCGCGGAACAAACAAAAATATTGATCTTTCAACCAAAGAAGATTCTAATTTGAAATCAAAAACTGTTGAATTAAACCAAAAAAGACGAATTTTTAACAAAATAATTAAATCGGGAACTAAAACAGATTAATTCTTAATCAAATAGTTGCATTTTTAACCAAATAGTTAAATATTCGACTAAAAAAGATCAATTTCCAACCAGGAAGATTAAATTTCTACGGAGAAAGAGGAAATTTCAACAAATTACATGAATTTTCAACCAAATTGTTAAATTTTCAAACTATAAGAGATTAGTTTTCAACCATAAGTGGAACAGTCAAATTATCATATGAAAAAAAAATGATCTTTGATAACAAAAAAATTTTGTACAAAACAGTTGAATTTTCTACCCAGTGATTGAACTTCCTTGCCAAAAAAAACTAATTTTCTGCAGAACAGTTGAATTTTAAAACCAAAAATATGAATTTTTAACAAGAGAGTTCATGTTTATTCATGAAGTTGCATTTTTTACTAAAAAACATTAAATTTCTACAAAAAGAGATGAATTCAAGAAAATATTTCAATTTTCAGACAAGAGAAATTTTTAAATCAAGAAATCAAATTTTAATCATAGCTAAAAAGATTTTTTACAAAACAGTTGAATTTTCAACCGAAAAAGATGACTGGGAAGAGACTGTGAGACCTGCGATAATAAGTAAGAAATTTAATGTTCAATAGTCTAAATAATAATAATTTGAATAAACATTAAAATTCATTTTCAATACCTTGAAAATATTAGGTTATAAAACTGGAAATGTTGATCAGAAAATTAAGTTGATTTTTCATTGCACAATTTTTGATTTCGGACTACACACTTTTAAATTCATACTACACAAAATGTCCCAGACAACGCAACACTTTAGGTCCTGAAGAAGTGATAAATTTGTACCTTTGTTAAACTAAATGAATACTTATTGTTATCAACACATTTTATTTTATCAACTTAATTTCATTAAGATTCATAGTCCAATTTTGAGGGGGGGGGGGGAGGTCAGAGCAAATCTGATGGTATCTCACATGGGGGAAGAAGAGATTTGAACATTTTTAAAAAGCACTTTAGTTAATTTGTGGATGTGTATTTATTTGTTTATTCATTTATGACAATAACTTCCTTTTCCACCCGGAAAGGAATTGAAGGAGAACCCGACTGGACGGTAGAAAAAGCAAGGTTTCACAAGTAGAAAAATCGCGATTTAGTCGGACACTTTTAGTTTTTGCCTGTATCTTTTAATTAAATTCTACTAAAGTTATATAAAAAATTTATAAATACACTGAGGATATTTACAATGACTAAACCAACGAACATTTATTGTGATTAAAGAAACTGATTTATGAGTCTTATGAGCTTAAAATAAAATATGAAAAAAATCCAGAATTTTAAACTTTGAAAAGTACAATACTTTCAACCTGAAGAATGGAGACATAATGTTCCAAACACTATCGAATTGAAATTAATTAAAATTAACAATTTCCAAATAAAGCGTTAAATATTTTTATAAATTCTTTCAGATTGAACTTTTTAATGCTAAAAATAGATAATAAACTAATAGAAACGAAACAATTTCATAACTGAACTTGATATAATTTTAAATTTTACAATTAGAAATGCAATCATTTAAAATCGCACACATAATCTTACTATTATAAAAGTAGTGAACTAAAGGAACTAACAACAAATAATTTAAATTTTCAATTTGTACGACAATAATGAAATTTCGTGACAGCTCGAGCTTTGTAAGCAGATTTTTTTTATTTTCCGACACAAAATACAACTCCCGTAGGAATGCAGTATCTAGAGAATCGAGTTTCAGCAATTGTAGCTTTTATTTCAACTTGCTTAACTGCTAGTTATTTTTCCGGAAAGTCGTCACATATTCTCTGTAACCGCGACAAAAGCACTTCTGACTTTTGTTCCCTGTTATTAACTATGAAACTCGGAAACAAATTATGTGAATCAAAGCAAATGGAAATGGCCCGAAACAACAGAGGGTTCTCATGTTAAGTATACACATAAAAATGAATGCGAAGCAATTTCTATTGAGAGAAAGATAGGACACAAAGAATAAGCAATTTAAAAATATGTTTCGAAAAAGTTATCTGCATATACATTTTTTCATGGGATACTGGAAGGAATTCATTTTTAAAATTATGTATACGCATTTTAAAAATACGTTTCAGAAAATTTATTTGCAAACAAATTTATTTCGGAAAATTTATCTAGTGACACCGGAGTTTATTTAAATATCATCGGATTTAATAATTTGAGATTGTGTTAAACAGAGTGGCCGGAAGACTTCATTCTCAAAGTTTCCTGCCATTTCCCTTATTTTTCAAAAATAATTTGTCATTTTCCCTGTACATTAATATTTGAAGACAAGTTTTCAAAAAACAGTTGAGCTTGCGACCTAAAAAGTTGACTTTTTTACATAATAGTTTAAATGTCAACAAAATAATTAAACTTTCAACCAGATGAATTCTCAACAAAAAGTATGATAGTTAATATTTCAGCCAAAAAAATATTAAATTTCTACCAAAATACATTGAATTTCTTACCAAGGAAATAAATTTTTAACTAGAATTGTGAATCTTTAACAAAAAAAGGATTTTCTAACAATAAATGATTCGACGCTCAGACAATTATTTCAATTTTCCACAGGAAGAGATACATTTTTTAACAAATAATGTAATAGTAGATATATCAACCAAAAAATATCTTCATTTTAAATAAGAAACAGTTGAATTAAACCAAAAAAGACGAACGTTGAACAAAGTACTTGAATCTTCAAAGAAGATTGAATTTTTAACCCAACAGTTGCACTTTCATCCGAAAAGAATTAAATTTATACTAAAAGAGATGAAGTTTAATTTAAAATACGAATTTTCAAAAAAACAGTCAAATTTCTAAACAAAAAGTATGATTTAAAAAAAATATGTAATTGAATTTTTTTTAAATAATTATGTTTTCGATAAGATTGTTGAATTTTTAACCAAATGGTTGAATGTTCAGCCTAAAAAGATAAATTCTCAACAAAAATGTAATGGTTGATATTTCAACAACAAAAATGAAATTTCTAACACTAAAAATTAAGTTTAATCCAAAAGGACAAATTTCCAACCATAAGGATTAATTTGATATTTCAAACCAAAAGATGATTTTCCGCTAAAACAGTTAAATTTTCAAGTAAACAGTTGCATTTTTAACCAACAAAGCTGAAATTTTGAACCAAAATATTAGTCTCCTATCAACAAAAAAAAAATCATTTTCAACTAAAAAGGGTCAATTTTCTACTATGAATAGAAAGGCTACATTTTCAGTTTGAATAATTTCTTTTTGCTAAACCAAAAAGAAGCGAATTTTCAACAAATTAATTCAATTTTCGAGCAAAGCGATGAAGGTTTAACCGAAAATAAGAGATTTTGACCAAGCAGTTGAACTTGTCACTGATTAGTTGAATTTTCAATTTTATAGATTGCAATAGTTGAATTTTCAGTTAAAATAATCAATTTTCAACAAGAAAGGACGAACTTATTACCAAAGAAATGAATTTTCAATAATAGTTATGAATGTCCAACGAAAAAAGGAGATTTCAACCGAAAAGTATTTTTATTTTAAAACAAAACCTGAACAAAATAAACAGAAAAGACGGTTTTTTAAGAAACAAGTTGAATCGACAACCAAGGAAGAATTCAATTGAAGTTTCAACGCCAAAATATGAATTTTCAACAAAAAGTTAATTTTCTGCCAAAATAGATGAGTTTTCAACGAAACATTTGAATTTTCATCCAAAAGGGATGACTTTTCAAGAAAATTGTTGAATTTTCAATCAAATAATCAAGTTGTTATCTAAAAATATAATCTTCAGGAGGAAACATCTGCCCAAAAAGGAATAGAAATTCAAGGAAAATAAATGACCAACAAGAATATTATATCAGGGTGGCAGCAAGACTACATTTTTAAAATTCTCTAATTTTTCCCTGAACAATTTTTTATTTTTCCTGACCATTAATACCGAATGACCAGAATCTTAATCTTGTAGCATTTTCAAAATAAAATCTTCTATAAACGGAATAAAATAATTTCAAATGAAAATCAAATATGTGCCTCTTAAAGAAATTCTCTGACCTTTGCAAAATTATTTTCAAAATCCCTGACTTTTTCCTGACTCTCTAACCAGTAAAACTGCCTGACTTGTCTTCTAATTTCAGGTTTCTCTGACCTACGGCTAGCCTGGTCAAATAAAAAATGTATTGATTACAAATTAATCTAGAATTTCAGAAAATGAATCATATTTGGGATTTGCTTCGGTCCACTCTGAAATAAAAATTATTTTTTAAGAAGGTAGAAAACTGCTGCCGTGTCCAAGACAGCTGCTATTAGAAGCAGTTGCTGTTAAGAGTTTTAGACAAGGTATCTTTTATTTTTAAAATGAAGAGAAGAACGGTCCGCTCGTCAGGAAATAACTTTTCCTCTACAAAACGCGTGTTCGTACCTCTGAATTGTTATAGTAAGCACAATTTTAGTCTCGCTTACAGAAGCCCTGAGCTTATCTCCTCCGTAACTTTTTAATAAAAAACTGCAGTGACAGTTTAAAATTCTCTAGTGGACAAAAAATGTTGGGAGATAAACGAAAATTTGCAAATGAGCTTAAGGATTTGTAAATGCTCTCTTGTTAAAGTAAATTCTACAGCTATAAAAAAAGCAAGTATACTAAAAAGTTTATTGCATTTTTTGCATAAATTCATAATGAAGCTTTTGAAAAGATGAAATCCAATGCCTTGAATATTAGTCCGTATTTCCTAAATATGCAAATGAAGATCTTGTATCATTTTTTGAAAATTTCAAATTTATTCATTCATTTGAACCAAAAAAATGACATTTCTACCATGAAAGATTAATTTTAAATAGGACGAATTTTCAAACAAAAAAGATGACTTTTTGCTTATACAGGAATTTGCAACAAAATAATTGAATCCTCAACAAAAAAGTTTGGGTTTTAATCAAACACTTGAATTTTCTACATACAAAGTTGAATTTTCAACAAAACAGTGGAATTTTCAAACAAAAAAGATTGAAATTCAACAAAAAACCATTGCATTTTCAACCGAAAATCTCAATATTAAAAAAATTCATTTTTAGCCAATTGGTTGAATTTTTAATAAAAAAAGATTAGATTTCACCAAAAACTGTCGCATGTTTAAGCAAATATAGTTAAATTTATAAGCCAAAAATAGAAATTTTTTAGGAGATAGTTAAATCTTCAACCCGAAATTTGAATTTTCAACAGAAAGATGAATTCTCAACAAAAAATATTATCATTGATATTTCAACCAAAAAAGATTAAATTTCCACCAAAAGAGATAAATTGGGAAGCGAAAAAGACGAATTTGCATGGAAAAAGATTAATTGTCTACCAAAAAAGACGAATTTGTAACTAAAAATAGAAAAGTTGAATTTCTGATAAAAGAAAATTAATATTCAACAATAAAATACAATTTTTCAACAAAATAGTAAAATTTTCTACCATATAGTTAAATTTTCAACCCACAAAGACGAATCCTGAAAAAAATGTAGTGGTTCATATTTGAACCAAAACAGATGAAATATCTACGAAAAGAGCTAAATTAAACGAAAAGAGGAATCCTCCGCCAAGAAGATTAATTTTCCACCAAGAAAGATGAATTTTGGAACAAATAGTTGAATTTTCAACCAACAATGAAAAAGATTACTTTTTAATCAAAATCGTTTAAAAATTAATTTCAACAAAATATTCTAATTTTCAACCAAAGAAATTAATTTTCCAAAGAAAGAGATGAAATGACAGACCAAGAAGATCACGTTTCTACCAAGAGAGACAATTTTTCATCTAAAAAAAAAAATAAATTTCCAAACAAAAATGGAAAAATTTCATTTCCAGCTGTAAAATTTTTTTTTTGGAAAAAGACAAATTTTCAACAACAAAATATGAATTTTCAACAAGAATTTAATGAAAAGTTAATTCTACCAAAATAGTTGAGTTTTCAACTTTTAAACAGAATTGTTGGATTTTGAACTAAATAATAAAATGTTTAACTGAAAAAATATTTGTCATTTGGAAGCAGCTGCGAAAAAAAGAAATAAAAATAAAAGGCAAATATATACACACAAAAAAAAAAAAAATATTTTGAATGCATGAAAATTACCAGGAAGAATATTATTTCAGGGTGGCCGCGAAACATCATTTTCAAAATTCCCTAATTTTCCCCTCATCAATTTTTTATTTTCCCGGACCATTCAGAAGATTTTTTTCAAATTCTCTAACGTTCTCAGACCGATAAAATCTCGACTTTTCCATGATTTCCATGTTGGGGACAATGAAGAAAATTTAGCAATAATAATTTCATAGTCATAAAAAACGTTGAAAATTTTCTGTCGGAATGACAATTTCCGAAACTTTTCTCAGCTTAAATTTTTAATAATATTTAAACGATTTAAATAAAGTAAGTTTTCAATATCCGCCTTCTTTCAGTCCCACTTTACGAACACTTTGCTCTTTCCTTTCTAACTTTCTGCTAAAATATTTCGATCATTAAAACTTTAATTTTAGCTCTTGTTTTAAATTGGAAATGGAACGGTTTCGTGCAATTGACACTGATTGGAGAAAAGTTAATGAAAAATCCGAAACGAAAACGTGAACGGATATAAATTTTGTGTTGACACATTCAATTTCGGCAAACTTTTGACGTTTCCTCAACCAATCAATGTTATTAAAGTTCTCGTGCTTCATTATTTGTCATTCCAAAAAGTTTTCAGACTTTTATACTAAAGTTCGATCTTTAATTAAACGTTTCCTAGCAGGAAAATTGAATCGCGTCGTAGCTTGTGCCTAGAATGGGGCCAAAATGAAATTCTAATCTTGTTACCGTGATGTCAGAAAGTTCGACAAAGTCGATACATACTTCTGATCGAAGAAGACGATGGCCGAACGGATTTGAGAATGGTGAGATAATGAAATAATATTAACTTCCGAAAGCAACAGGGTAACGGATTTTATTTTTTAGTCTATTTCTATTTCAACCCGACAGTAAATCCAGTTATCAAAGCAACCATCTTCCATTTTCTGAGATGACCTTTTTGAGGTAGCATCTAGGAAATCCGGGGAAATTCGCTCTTTTTATATTAAGGATAAAGTGGTCCACTATTCATTGTTGACTGAAATAACCATTTTAGGATTTATGGAATAAAGTCTAAAAGATTGTGGTTCAGTCATAAATATTTTTTATTTCGTTATTTTATGATTCATTCTTGAGTATTTGGAGATTTCGAAACTCATTCTCGGACCTTCATCAAAATTTCAAAGCAAGGGAAATAGGGCGATTTTTCACAAGAATTGGGGAATAAATTCTTTTAGATGAAACTGAACGAGGTACCATATATTGACTTCAATATGAAACGCTTTAAGTTCATGAGATTTCAAGTCGAAATATATTGCATTTTCAACGAAATAGTTCAATTTTCAGCTAGAAAAGAATTTCGATTTAAATCAAAAACAGTTTCATTCATGATGAAAAAAAGAATTTTTGTAACTCATGCATGATTTCAGCCCTTTTCGACGCCTATGAAGCGGGGCTAAAGCTCTACTTTTTACTACCTAGGGAGTAAAAAGTAGATTTTACTCCCTAGGGACTGAAAAGTGACGTCATTGGTGAATAATGTAAATCTATGAGCTCGCATTCTAGGATTATCAGCCCACTCACCGTAAGAACTGTGAGGAAATTTTTGTTCCAGATTATAGAATTTTGCGGTTATTTATGGAAAGTTAACATATGTAGGGATGGGCGATTCTCTCGAAAAGATCGATTCGTGAATCGATCCAGGATCGAATTTATTAAGATCGATTCAGCAAAAAAATCGAATCAGAAGAATCGATCTTGAAAGAATCGATCTTTTGAGATCGATGTAAAAATGTCCTAAATAGTTTATATTTACCTATAAATCATTACATTTATTCAATTTCAAATAAAATGAGTAAACATCGACAATTAGACACTGTTTATTCCTGTTTTCACAAAAAAACTTTGTAAACCAGGAAAAATGCTTAAATGTTTGTTCTTTTATATTGGAAATAATTTTCCATTGTTCTATTGTCCAGTAAAGTATACTCAAATATACTAGTCCGTATTAGTATTAGACGGCTCCCTACAAATGCAACTTTTATATCATAAAAAATTTCGGACTCCAGTTCTAACAATAAAGGATAGAAAAAGAGATCTATTCCATTTCGAAACTTTGATAATAAAGATTTTGAGCGCAGGCTGCGTTTGCGCTTAGATTGAGATGCAGTCTGGGGCACAAAAGAAAAAATTATAAGAGCAATGAAGATAAAAATGTACGCCGTGTTCACGAAACTATAGGACGGACAGATAAATAAAAATGAAAGAATCGCTTCTTCGATTCTGGGGGTAAAGAATCGATCCAATAAAAAATCGACTCGCAAAGAATCGATTCAAAAGATCGATCTTTAGAGTGAAAAAGATCGATCTTCGAAGAATCGATTCAGAATCGCCCATCCCTAAACATATGTAACTGATCAAATTGCCGTAAACTACCAAAAATTTTAGGTAATTTAAGGTAAGTTACTAACCTGTAAAATTACCATAAATGACTAAAATATTTCAGAAATTTATAGAAATTTATGGAAATTCGTTGAAAATTAGTTTTGGGTAATTTATGGTAAGTTACCATATTAACCTGTAAAATTACCATAAAGGACCGAAAATGGTCAAAAATCGGAAATTTGTTGAAACGAATTTTGGGTATTTTATAATAAATTACCATATTTCCCTGTGAAATTACCATAAATGACCGAAAATTTCCATGAATTTCCGCAAATTTATAGACATGTCAAAATTCAATTTTGGGCAATCATGGTAAGTTACCATAAATCACCTCTAAAATTACCAAACATTTTCGGCAAATTTTTCATCCAATTGTTGATAATTTGGAATAAGTTAACATAAATTTCATGCTTCTTCACTGAATATCTAATATGGACTGAAATCATGACTGTATTTCGAGAAATGTCTGAAATCATCCATTTGTTATAAAAAATATCGTATGCGTCAAGGTGGAGAGGCACTTTTTCTCCTCCTAGGTGCATAATATACTATTTTAACCAAAGACATGCATTTTCAAGCCAATTGTTCAATTTTCAGTTCAAAAAATTAATCCTCAAAAAAAAAAGTGCCGAATTTTAAACCATTCAAAAAAAAGGAACTTTCAGTTTGAAAATCAATTTTTACAAAACTAATAAAATATTTCCAACAAAATAGTTAAATTTTTGAACGGAGAGATGAATCTTCAAGCAAACAAATTGATTGTTAACAAAGCAGTGCAACTTTAAACCAAATAGCAAATTGGCAATAAATTAATGCAACTTTCAACCGATTATAGACAAATTTTCAAACGTAAATATGAATTTTGAACCAAGCAGATTAATTTTAAACCAAGAAGATTAATTTTTTTTCTAAAAACGACGAATTGTTTAAAAATATATAATTTTCCGATCAAATAGTTGAATTCTTGGCGAAAAATGTAAAGGCTGATATTTCAAGCAAAAAATATTTGTCTTTTGACTTAAAAACCGTTGAGTTCAACCAAAGAAGACAAAGAGTTTTAACATTGCCGTAAACTTGACAAAAATCTGTAAATAATTAAATTTTTCATGTAAATAATAATAAATAATTTGAATATACATTAAAGGAAAGCATATTTGAATTTTTTCATTTTTGTGTTCAAAATTCTTATGAATAATCACCATGAAAAGTAAAAATATGATTGAAGTGCATTATACATTTTATGGAATACCAAACATTAATTTTGAAAATTGTACAGATGAAAAAATTGTCAAATTAAAATCAAAAGTTAATATTCAACGTCATTGCAGATCTCAAAAAAAAATCTCATTTCCGTTTCTCCATCGAAAGATAAAGCTTATCCCGTATTCTGATTTCCGAGATGTCTTCTTAAAAATTTCTATTAAAATCAGCTCAACTTCCTCGTTCCGGAGATTAATTCGGCTTCAATTTATATTTCAGAAAAGAAAATCTGCCTACAATTTACTAATACAATGTAGTTCTGCGATGGGGAAATAATTTATTCCCTCAATTCTCCTCAAATGCAGTTGCTAGCGTTGTTTAGTGATGAAAATTAATTACTTGATGTAATTTTTTCTTTATGAGAAAAAAATTATATATGAACAAGTTCCCAGTGTGGACGTTTTGAATTAAAAAAATAATACCAAACGTATTTTCATTACTAAACATCCCTGGTCTTCAAATGTTCACACCGGGCATTTGTTTATAAAATAAACAAATAATATTAAATGACAAATTTGTATGAAGGAGCATCACCAGTCACACAGAATTTTCATTAAAAACTTGATTTTGTTATTTTTAGAGATAAAAAATCGTGTTTCACTGTTGTATACCAGATAAATAATAAATACGGAAAAATATTATTCATATATCAGAAGACTTTTTTTATTAAAAAAATGTGATGAGCTTTGTTATCAACAAGACATAGTGAGATTAGAAATTATAAAGCAGGTGTTGTTACAGGAAATTGTCCAAGGAGAAATTTTTCTATTTTAACTTTTTTTCTATGTCGCTTCGTTTTGAAGAGAATCTAGGTATTTCGATTTATTTTACTTTAAAAACGTTTTTTTCAAAACCGGCTACGCCGTAGATATTTTGTCAACAAAAAATAGTTATAAGATATTCCAGATACAAAACCCAGGAAAATATGCTCGTTCGCACCTTTGGGTTTGAGTCATTTAAACAAAAACGTGCTAATGGTTTGGGACTAAAAATTTTCATTTTTGACAAAATAAAGTATCACAATCTAAAGCTATTTCAGCTTTTAAATTTTATTATTTCAAACAAGAGTTATTGGATTTAAATCTAATGGTTTTTGTTTAAAAATACCAATTTCAGGCGAAATACGCCAACCTAATTGTAATTAAAAACAGTGTGAATAAATTATTTTAAAAATTCAAAATCTTCAAGTTTCGAAGATATCAAAATAACAAAAATTTCTAAATTCTTGGTTTTGGGAAGTCACGTAATTTACGAAATTCATTAATCAGGTACTTTCATCAGTAAATTTGCAATTAGTAACAATTTTGGTAAAGAAAATTAAATTTAAAAATACTTCAAATAAAAATTCAGTAATGTTGAATAAGAAAAATCAATTTCAATTTATTCGTACAAAATTTTCAAACCTCACAATAAAAATTGTTGAGCAATTTTAAAAATTGTTATTATAGGAATTTCAGGATACTAAAGAAACCGCGGTACTGAAGCGAAATTTACAGGGAAGCACGAATTTTCAACACAATATATAAATTTGCAACTAATTTGTTGAATTTAAAACTGAAAATGATACATTTTTAACCAATATTGGAATTTTACAAACAAAAAAATAAAGAAGAATTTTCAACAAAAAATAGAATAGTCAAACGTTCAGTTAAGCAAATTAATTTTAAAAAAAACGGATTTTCAATCAGACAGGTCAATTTTCAAACAATATGATGAATTTTCCACTGAAATGATGAATCTTCAACTAGAATAGTTAACTTTTATACCAAAAAGGTACAAAAAATTGACATCAAATATTTCAATTTTTAAATAAAAGTGATCAATTATCAAAAAGTTAAATTTTCTTCCAAAAAATATACATTTTTAACAAAAAATAGAATATTTAAATGTTCTGTTTTATAAAACTAATTCCCAAAAAACAAACAAAACGAATTTTCAACAATATAGTTAAATGTTTAATTAGAAAAATTCATTTTCAACAAGATAGTTGAATTTTCAATCAGAGATGAATTTTCAATTGAAATGATGAATCTTCAATGAAAAGAATTAATTTTTAACAAAAGAGTTACACTTTAAACTAAGGAGCTGAATTTGCAACTAAGAAATTTGAATTCTCAACGAAAAATGCAATATAATTGAAAGTTGAACTAAAAAATATTTTAATTTTAAATTAAATGCACTTAAATTCAACCAAGAAAGACAAATTTTCAGGAATAGTTGAGTTTTCAATTAAAAAATACCTTTCAGTCAACAGAGAAAACCAATTTAAAACAAAATGTTGAATTTTCAAATAAAAATATGAATTTTCAATCAAGAAGATTAATTTTCTACAAAAAACGACGAATATTCAATAAAACACAGGAAGTTATTATTAAGTACAATAAAAGCAAAAAAAAAACACGAAAAGGGTACTTAGCCTAATATTTCATTTACACTTCACATTGACCAACTTTCTTAAGTTTTGACTTCATTCTTCACGGCTTTTTCTTCTTTTTCATTCACCTAAATGAAAATTCATTCCCTATAACAAACATTTTTCAGCAAAAATAAAATATAATTTACTTAGTTCACGAAAACTACCCTTGATAGGTTCAGGTTTGTCAATTTTTACGAAAACTTATATTCAATTTATTTATCTCTATGAACGATTCAAATAAAAGTTTATTGTACTATGTAGTTTCATTTAATATAGAAAATAATTGAAAATTTAAGAGCCAAGTAGAATATACAAATATTTCAATCTTTGGAAAAATAGCAAAAATAAAATATGTAAACAAAAAAATTGTTTAAACAATTCAAATTTGTTTGAACATCTACGATTATCCATGATAAACAAATTAGTACTTAAAAATATGAAAATTTGTCGAAAATTTAGTGAGAAAATGTTTCTCTTGCTTTTTTTAGGTAAAATATAAACTTGAACAAATACGTATTATCTAAATAATTGTGAAATTAATTGAACAAATTATTTTATTGTTCGCGAGTTAACTAAAAAAAATCAAACAAATCAAAATTGTTTAAACAATTGAATATTAGTTAACGAATGACTATGTACTCTTAAATCACCGATTAATTATTATTCATTCTTTAAAAACTTTTAAGAAGCGTCAATAAACCATAATATTACGTACAATTCAAATTCGTCACTTATGGGGTTTTCTTTGGGGATCCCTTAGACTGGCTGAAAATTATTCAACCTCAAAATTTATGATCAATTCTTATTCTCTGACGAATTCTGAACAATATACTTAAACACGGAATCATTTGTAAAACATATTATCGCGTTTAAATGTAAGTTAAAAAAAAAATTATTAACCGATTTTGCTCAAATTTCGAGATTTTTTTCGGGCATTCAAACAAAACTGGGGGGAGGGGGGTGAGAGCAGAGAAATTCGAAAAGTGAAAAATAAGGGCAACCCTAAGGGACACGCAATATGGAACGTCGGTACAAGAGTCCAAAAGTTGTGTCATAACAGGTACAATGGTACACAAAGTTCGTTTTGCTTTTCCATAAATATAATAACTTTGCTTAGACTAAATTGAACTTTTAGTAGGTGCTTCGGATTCAGAAAATATCAGCGCATTCATTGATATAAACATTTCGAAATTATATTCTACTATCGTTCAAAAATGAATGAAAATCTCAAAACTCCCTCAAAATTTGTCACATGATCGGCACCTTATTCATTGATCGAAAATTTCATTGTTTCCAAATATATAATTTTTCCCAAAACGTACCAGAACATTACTATATTAATAATGAAGGCTACAAAACTTTCTAGATTATCTAGGTATTTTTGTATGCTTAATTGCCAATCTAGTGACGTTCTGGTTCTTTTTGGGAGAAATTATTTTTGGGAACAATGAAGTCTTGAACAAACCAATACCTACCAGGAAAATAGGTTAGAAATTGCGTTCTGAAAGTGAAAGCGTCGCAATCGCCCTAAAATTGGATAGAATTTATGATTTAATTTCGTTAAGGAATAACGTGGATAGGAATTGCCGTATACGGTAATATAATGTTAATTCCGAGTTGATATGCACGAGATTGCTTTTGACAAATTTAAGGCGGAAACCAGCGGAAACAATATTAACCGGGTCTGGATGCCCAGAGCAAGGAGAAAAGTAGATTACTCAGGACAAAGGAATGCATCAATGTTATGTAAACGGCAGATTGTGGACCATGCCGTTTAATATCGCATTTATGGTGTGTTCTCATATACAGGACAATGGCCGGCGTCTCCTTTATAAATATATTCAAAGAGAGAGAGAGAGAGAACCGAGAAAGTCCGTTCATTCTCGGATCAAAGGACGCTTTCCACCCTTTTTGGCCTTTTCAAGATTTCTGGATTCCAACTCCGCTTTGGCGGTCAGATAAAATCCTGACGATTGATGGCCAGTCTGTTCCTTGCCTTTCTGGCTCTTTGAAATTCGTTGGATCATCATTTATACTGAATTTAACACCATTTGACATTTGTGATATCGCTTTATTATTTTCGCAGATATCTTAAGCTGACGTAACCACATTGTCAACTGTAGTTAAGAACTATGTCATCATTAATCCAATTTCTCGGATCGGAATTAACATTATTCATGGCTTTCCCTGGTGATATATGTTTTTCAATTTCGAACGACATCATTGGCTAAAAAAGCACTCAAGGATACTAGGAAAGTTAAAAAATTAATGTCCTTTTTTCAGGATCGGTATGATTTTATCAAGAAGTCTGGTTTAGGATAAGTGTTAAAGAGAATAGCTTGAAATGAAAAGCGGGATGAAAAGTCAAAACAATATGTGTATCAAAAGAATACATAGAAAAAAAATGTTGTTCATTAAAAAAAAATCGTTTTGTTGATGCATTTGATTGATATCAGAAAACATTTTGTTTAAATGAACAAAATCTTTGTTCAGTTGACCAAATTCGTTTGCTTCAATCAATCAAAGTTTTTGGTCGAATCGTTTTGTTGCTTTTAGAAAATATTTCATTGATTCAACAAATTTTTTGTCTGGTGATACATGTGTTTCAATTTCGAACATCATTATTAGCTAAAAAAGCACTCAAGGATACTAGGAAAGTTACAAAATTAATGTTCTTTTTTCAGGATCGGTATGATTTTATCAAGAAGTCTGGTTTAGTATAAGTGTTATAGAGAATAGCTTCAAATAAAAAGTCAAAACCTTATGTTATCAAGAGAATATATAGAAAAAAATGTTCTTTACTCGAAAAAATCGTTTTGTTGATGCATTTGGTTGATATCAGAAAACATTTTGTTTGAATGAACAAAATTTTTGTTCAGTTGACCAAATTCGTTTGCTTCAATCAATCAAAGTTTTTGGTTGAATCGTTTTGTTGATTTTAGAAAATATTTCATTGATTCAACAAAGTTTTTTGTCTGGTGATATATGTGTTTCAATTTCGAACGTCATTATTGGCTAAAAAGCACTCAAGGATCCTAGGAAAGCTGAAAAAATTAATGTTCTTTTATCAGGATGGGTATGATCTTATCAAGAAGTTTGGTTTAGGATAAGTACTAAATAAAATACCTTGAAATGAAAAGTCAAAACATCATGTGTATCAAAAGAATACATAGAAAAAAAATGTTCTTCATTTTAAAAAAATCCTTTTCTTGATGCATTTGTTTGATATCAGAAAATATTTTGTTTAAATGAACTACATTTTGTTCAGTTGACCAAATTCGTTTGCTTTAATCAATCAAAGTTTTTGGTTGAATCGTTTTTTTGATTACAGAAAATATTTTATTGATTCAACAAAGTTTTTTGTTTGTATCTAACAAATAATTTAAAAAAAGCATTTTACCAGAATCAATCAAAGGATTTGGCTTGGTAGCATCGCAAGAAAAAACATAAAAATGTAATCTATTTGCATCTCGGTGATCCTCATCAAAATAAGTGATCCGGAAACAACAGAACCGCTGGAATCAAGTGATTATGTGAAAAATACGCAAGATTTTTTGAAGCTGTGTGAGAACCTAAGATTGCATGATTAAATTTTTAATTAAACATAACGATTTTGTGAATAATATAAATAAATAAATCAAAGAAAAATGTATGTACAATTTATATTGCAAAAGGCTTGCCGTGGAATTGTCTTATCTTGTGTTATTCAGTAAGCCATTTACAATGTAAATCAGATTTTTTTTTGTCGAAAATTTCAATTCTTGAAAGATAAAAATAACAAAATATTCTGCTTTTCTAACTGCAAATTCTCATTCCGAAAAATTTCTCTCAGTATTTTAGTGATAAGAAACATTTCAACAGAATTATTTAAGATATTTCCTTCCAGGATCCTACTCTTGTTTCTGAATTATAACAGACACTTCCTCAACTTTCGTAATGCGGCAAGAATGTTATTTATAAAATAGAGAAAATAAACTGACATGAAATTTAACTTAAAAACTATCTGAAGATAATGAAAAGGAAGAGCAGTGATAAAGTAGAAAAAAATAATTGATTATTATTTACATATAGTATATTATTTCAAAAACAAAAAAATAATCTTCCTTTTGGAAAACAGCATCAACATTCCAATTTTTGTTGGAAAGGGTCTTTTCAAAGTTTTCCTCTTATCACTCTTTCTCATACTCTTAGAAACCCTGACTGGAAAGTCTTGAGCTGTTTCGCAAGGAACTTTTTATTTACAGAAAAAGTAGCTCTTTACTTCAGCTTGTAAAGCTTAAAGAGAAATTTCATGATCTCTTCCTTTACGAAGTAATTTTCCTTATGGATGAAGATTTACCAAGTTTAATTAAAAGTACCTAATTATCCTTTGATTGTAAAATACCTGTTTTAAAATAGATATTTTCCAGGTTAAAGTTTAAAAAAATTATCAATAAAATTTGGGAGAAATCGGGTAGAACCGGCAACTCATGATTTTGAATAAACTGTACTTTCTGCGATGATAAATCAACATTTGGTATTATCTTTCAATATTATCCCTGAGTGTAATTTAAAAAAAGTGAGTTTTGTGAAATAGGGATCAACCTACTTATCAAATACTTGAAAAACTAAAAAAAAACATTAGTTAGGTTTTGGTTGAGATTCATAAATTCAGTCTTGAACCATGTGACCCACAATTTTTGTTTAATAATTTCACGTATTTTTTTCTATTTATTGCAGTTTTTTTGTAACACATCACAGTCGGGTAACCGTAATTTCGTGTCGGGTTTTCAACCAAAAAGTATGATTTTTCAACAAAAAATTTAATTTTCCATTAAGTATAGATAAATTTTTAAATAAATAGTTCAATTTGTAAAAAAATAGTAGAATTTTCTAACAAAATAGTTGAGTTTTCAACAAAGAAGTAAATTCACAAACAAATCTTATAATCTCCAACAGAATCGTTTAATTTCCAAGCCAAAAACACGAATTTTCTAAAAAATAGGTAAATTAAACAAAATTAAACGAATTTCCAACAAAATCGCTGAATCGTCAACCAAGACAGATTACATTTCAACCGAACAGTTGCATTTTTAGCTAAATGAAATAAATTTTCAACCAAGAAGATTAATTTTCTACGAAAAAATAAGAATTTTATACAAAATACATGGATTCTTAACCAAACACATGAATTTTCAACCGAATAGGTGAACTTCTAACTAGAAAATATCCATCTTCAACCAAAAATAAATTGCTTATTGTTAATTTAACATAGAAATAGTGACTGAAAAACTCTCTCACAAAAATTTGAAGCACAGTTTTGTTGCAAACAATTATTTTTCAGGCCAAAGTGCCAAAGTTTTATATTTAGTTATTTCATTTGTTTAAAAAATCAACAATTGTTCTATTTTCACAAATATAATCGAACATATATTATTTCTAAGAATATCTGCATCAATTCAGATGATAAAAGGAAACCGCAATTGAAAAAAACCACAAATTCCAAATTTGTGCAAAAAATTATTTATAACAATTCTAATTGTTAATAATTTATGGGTATTCTGACTAACAGTCACTCTCACAATAATTTAAAGCATTTTCAGCTAAGAACAAATGTTTTTCGACAACAATTACGATATTTGGCTACTTGTTAAATCAGTTTGTTTATGAGAATCAAAACATACCATAATCGACTTATTTGTATTCTGTACGTACTCTTGCGTTGATTCAAGATGATTTTTATTATATGCAAATCGTTGTTGAAGAGCAAATAATAATTGTGTGAAAAATGTTGATTTTCTCATAACTTGAGTAAACATATAATAAATAAACAAATTAAAAATGTATGACCTCGGTGCTTTTCGAAATTTATTGTTTTTTAGTTAACAAAAAAAAATCGCAAATCGGGCAAAATTGAAGTCTATAGACTTTTTTGAACGAAAAATATGCCTTTGGTCCCAATGTGCGTTACTTCCCCTGCAACCACCCCTCTTGTTGCAAACCATAATTTTTGGGGCGACCTTCTCCCCCCTAAAAAATTGTTAAAGTAATTTATGGTGAGCCTCTTATGTAGCGTTATATAGAAGCGAAGAAATTAAATAAAAATCGGGAATTCGAACTTAAATTATTTTATCGACCTTCTGGGCTGATATGAACGAAAGCTGAGGATTTACTCATGCCGTAAAGTGAAGAAGAGAGTAACGTACTTACGAGCGGATAATGTACTTACTCAACGAAGAAAGGGATTTGTGAGCTTGCACAAGTGAGCAGGGGTTTACATTGGTAGAAAATAGAAATATCATGAAAAGTGAAATAGAGAGAACATGAATCTAGGCTATGCGATGATGTATTTTATTACATGTCTTCTTTCCTAGATTATGGAATATAACTGTTAAGAATAGAATTTTATATGTTACATTGAGAATATCTCTGTTTTTCTGCTTTTTTTCTTTCTAAAATACATCAAACTTATGCCAGGGTGTCCAATCAAACTTGAAAAAAAATTCCAACCTCTCTCGCTGTTTTCCTGATCAAAAATTACATTTTTCCAATTTGAATTTCAACCATTGCTAATAAAAATTATTCTATAACAATTGCTTTATTATATAAATTTTTAAAAGAGTTATACATTTTAGAACGCCAAGGTATCATACGAGGGGTCGGCCACTCTGATATTCCTGGTACACTCAATAAATAATCCCGTATATTCTTTCAATATTCCCAGATATTCTTGATATTCTTGATATTCTTGATATTCTTCATATTCCCAAATACTCCCTTATATTCCTGCATATTCCCACATATACCGAATTATTCCTAGATTTCCCGACTCCTTCCCTTTCGTTCAGCGATTGTATTTGTATAACTTTTTATTTGGTACCTTTGCAATTATTTTGCAATTATTATATATTGCAAATAAATTGAATAATAATTTACGACGTGGAATTTTTAGGTTCTCCAAATTTATATGATTTAATTTTACATGTCTTTTTTTTAACTTAATAAATTTGTAATGCTCAACTTTTAAATGGTCTAATCTCTTATCCGATCTAAGGGACCGACAAGGCCAATGAATTCTGAAAAAACATGTGATAGTTAATATTTTAACCAAGAAGAGATTTTTATTTTAAATCAAAAACAGTGGAATTGAAAAAAAAGATGAAATTTCTACCAAAAGAGATCAACTTTCAAATCCAAGAAAGATTTTGCAGACAATAAAGAAAGAAAAAACTTCATCCACAACGTTGAATTTTCAAACCAGAAAGATGAGCTTTGTACAATCCAGTTTAATTTTCAACCAAATAGATGAACTTTTAACTAAAATTATGCATTTTTATACAAAAAAATTAATTTTTGAGAAAGTAGTTCAACCTTTAACGAAGAAGTTGATTTTTCAACGTAAGAAGATCAATTTTAAACCAAAACAAGTAATAGTAAATAGTTTAACAAAAAAATATTTTTTTTTTTTGAATCAAAAACATTTAAATTCAACCAAAAAATACGAATTTTCAACAAAATACGTGAATTCTCAACTAAAACAGATCAAAATTCAACCAAACAGTTGCATTTATAAAAAAATGGAATATCTAACAAAAAGAAAGAACTTTCAACCAAATAGTTAAATTTTCAAACTAGATGATTATTTTTCTAACAAAAAAGTGTGGATTTTCAACCAAATAGTTGAATTTTCAACTAACAAAGATAAATTTGTTGCAAAAAATGTAATAGTCAAATTTTCAGTTAACAATTTTTTTTGTTAGAAAAACGAATTTTTAAGAAGACAGTTAATTTTTGAACTGAAGAAATTAATTTTTAACTAAAATTATGAATCCTAATGTACTATCAACTAATATCTTCAACTACTCGTGGACCTTGATACCAAGTTATTGAACTGTCTCTTTTTTTAAATTTTTTAACCCAAAATAAGAATTTCTTATGTAACAGTTGAATTTCTAACCCGAAAATGTGAATTTTGAGCGACGAAATTAATTTTTAACTAAATAGTTGAGTTTACAACCAAAGAAAAAATTTTCAGTCAAAAATGACAAAAATTTTAATTAAATTGTAGAATTATCAAGCCAAAAAGACTGAATGAACTTTCATCCAAAACCAGTTGGATTTTCTTATTGGATTCTTCTTATTAATTAATTCTGCGATAAATAAATAGGAATTTCGATCATTTATAGACCAAAGAATAATAGCAATAGAATACACGAAGTGTGTCAGACTATGCAACATCTTAGGCACTGAAGATGTTATAAAATTGTGCTAAATTGTGCTAAATTGTGCTAAATTGTACTAAAATTGTAACTAAATGCTTAATATTATTAACCCATTTAATTTTCTGAAACTAATTCCATTTAGCTTCTACGTTTATTTAATTAACAAAATTTATATTTTATATGTAATTTCGTTCCCTAAGATTATAAAATCTTAGCAATATTTGAAGAGGGGGGAGAGGACAGCAAATCTCACGGTATCTTACATAGGGGGAGAGGGGGATGAAAATTTCGAAAAAACACCTTACGTGAATTGTGGATGAACCCTCATTTATTTGTTTATTTACTTATTATTATTCCGTGAATTTATGATTATTTGTGGATCACGGAACAGTAAGGGTACGTGGGTTAGCGTTTGCAGATGACAAGGTTGTTATAGCAGAGTCAATCGAAGATTTGCAAAGAATGATGAGCAAAGTGAATATTAGTCTGAAGAGCATGGGGCTCAACATTAAGGTGAATAAAAGAAAAATTATGGTGTTTTGAGGGAAAGCGCAAGGTAATATAATATACATAATTTAAATTTATCCCGAAATATTGTCTCATATTCCCAAATATTGCCTCATATTCCTACATAACCAAAGAAAGACAAACTTTAAATTAAACAAAACAGTTGATTTTTCATGAAAAAAAAATATAACTTTTTATAAAAAAGTTGTTGAATTGTCAAACAAATAGTAAGATTTTTTCAGCAGAAGAGGTTAACTATCAACCAACAATATAATAGTAGACTTTTAAAATAAAAAAATCAACTTTCATTAAAAAAGTTGACTTTTTATTTTTGAATAATTGATCAAATTTTATACTAAAAGAGATCAATTCTGAACCAGAAATATAATAGTAGATTTTAAAATTAAATAGAATTAACCTTCAACCATAATAGATTAATTTTCAATCGAAAAGGATGAATTTCCTATCCAAAAAGACGAATTGTCAAGAAAAAAGTGGAATTTTCGACCAAAAAAGATAGTTCTACAAAATAGTACTATTTTACACACAAGAAAAAAGAATTTGCAACGAAATATTCAAATTTGTAATCATATAGTTGAATTAAGGAAAAAAAAATTGCTATCAAACAGTAGAATATTAAGCCAAAAGAGATCAATACTGAACTAAAAATATGATAGTATTCTTTCCAGTTGAAAAGAATTAACTTTCAAGGAAAGGATATGAATTTTCAACCAAAAAAGGCGTCTTTTCTATAAAACATGAATTTTCAATCTGAAAAAATGAACTTTCTATCAAAAAGACGAATTTTAAACAAAACAGGTGAATTTTCAACTAAAAATAAATCGCGTGCGTCCTAAACTATGACCCAAGACAGATTTATGTGTAAACATCGTCGGTAAACGTTGACTGAAATTGAAATCGTACATAAAGCAAATAATAACGCACGCACATGTGGGAGTATAAAAATTTATTTTCTCTTATATGTAATGTCTTGCAAAAGGTTCTGGACAGTTATTTTCCAATAGGATAATAATCCTAATTTAACAATGTAACAATAACCCTACTTTAATAATAATAAACTGTAGATTTTCTCTCTATTGACATATCCGGCATATTTTTCCGGATTTGAATGAACAAATAATTATTGTTTGAATAATAAAAACTTATTTACAAAATACTTGGAAACTCGTCCCTTATTAATTAAAAATAATTCTTGTAAAGAAAATCCGAAGGACACCGGTTTTAGTATGAATTTAATAGAGAACTGCTATTTTGCATTTTTTGGGGTCACTTTCTAAGCATAATAACAATTCACAAAAATTGTATAACAAGTAGCTCTTTTCCCCATTTTTTTCTAAATCAAGCTTTTCCCTTTTAAAACCCCATGTTAATTTCAGAGGCTCGGTGGTACGGGTTAACTTCGACAAAAAAAAGAAAACAAGAAAAATGTTAAGTTGATAAACTGTAAATATAAATTAAGTATTTATTACATTCTCATTCTAATGAGAAGGTATTGGTTTTATGTAAAATTTGACTTGGTCGGTTTTCATCAAATCTCCACGTTTTGAGACCCCCTGAGCTAGAAAAAAAGGTTTTTACCAAGGTGTCTGTCAGTCTGTCTGTCTGTCTGTCTGTCTGTCTGTCTGTCTGTCTGTAGGCACGATAACTTTCGAAAAAATAATCAGATTGGGTTGTGCTTTGGCACACTTTTTTAGGGCCTAAAAAGAAAGAACAAGTTCGTTAACCAGCTATTTCGGATGAAATTTCAAAAAGTGAGCACATTTTGAAAATTTTTGAGAACACTTTTTTTGAAGATTTGGAAATTCTATGGACGGTTGTTAGTAGTAAGCAAAAAGAGGAAAAAAATATCCTAATGACTTTTTCAGATAAAAAAAAATTACCAGAGTTATAGCATTTTCAAAATTCCAAAAAACAAACGAAAATGAACATTTTAAGCCGAAAAACGCACGTTATGAAAAAAAGTCAAGAGAAGAAAAACGTTGATTTTTGAACACCTTACAATATTTTCATAATAACTTTTTGAATTTTTCAAAAAATACAAAATTTAAATTCTGATCGCACAACAAAATAATGAGAAATCAAAAATTCCATTTTGCTGTGAAACTATGCAAGATACGACAAAAGATGACTGGACCAAAATTATGCACCTAAAAAAGATCTACAAATTTGTTATTATTCACTTTTTGATATGATGCATAGTTTTTGTTTTATTCATAAAAAACAGCATTGAAAATAGAAAAAATAAATTTTTAGACGAATAACACAAGCTACGAAAAACATGAC
>CAKNXH010000590.1:335132-380434 GCA_932178445.1 Andricus quercusramuli
GTCAGGGATTTGGAAAAAAATCTTACAAAAGTCCGAGATTTAAATAACTTTAAATAACTGTCAAACCGATTAGATTTGAAAATTTTCAACTTTTATTTAAAATTATTTTATTCCGCTTATAAAAGATTCTAGGTTCAAAATGTTACAAATGTAATATTCTGGTTTTTGAATATTAATGGTCAGGGAAAATGAAAAAGTGGTTAGGGAAAAATTAGAGAATTTTTAAAATTAAGTTTTGCGGTAATCCTGATATAACATTCTTCTTAGTAATTTATTTGCTTTGTATTTATATTTCTTTTTTTGCCGTTGCTTCTTCCTGAAAATAGTCTTTTTAGTTGTAAATTTTATTATTTGTTTGAAAATGCAACAGTTTTGTTCATCAATTAATCTTTTTGCTTGAAAATTCCACTATTTCGTAGAAAATTTACTTTTTGACAGAAATTCATATTTTGGTGTTGAAAAATAAATTAAAATGTTTTTTGGATAAAAATCCAACTATTTTATGGAAAATGTATATTTTTTATTAAAAAATTCATCTATCTGAGCAGAAAATTAATATTTTTTTGATAAGAATGCAACTGTTTGGTTGAAAATTCAACTATTTCGTAGAAAATTTATCTTTTGAGAAAAATTCACATTTTGTGTAGAAAAATTAATTTAAATATTTTTTCGATGAAAATTCAACTATATTTTTGAATATTTGTCTTTCTGATTTAAAAATTCATCTGCTTTAGTAGAAAATTGATCTTTCTTCGATGAAAATGCAACTGTTTGATTAAAAATTAAATAATTGTTTTAAAAAGGCATCCTTTTTGCATGAAAATTTAACTGCTATTATCGAAAAATCGTCTTTTTGGGTTGAAAATTCAAATACCTTCGTAGAAAATTCACTTCTTATTTAAACAGTTTTTTGTTTGAAAATTTTTTTTGAACCACTTTGTTAAAAAATAATTATTTCGTTGAAGATTCATATTTTTATTTGAAAATTCGTCTCTTTTTTGTTAAAGTTTGACTATTTAGTTGAGAACTGATTTATTATAATTGAAAATTTAACTGCGTGGGTAAAAGTTGAACTATTCTTTTGAATTTGTTTTTAATGAAGCTTTACCTCTTTGGTTAAAAATTTAACTATTTTGTTGAAAATTAATTTTTTTTCTGAAAATTCCTATTTTACTTGTTGAAAATTCAATGTTTGTACAGAAAATTCGTCTTTTGGTTTTCAGGATCAACAATTCAGGTGAACTTTTTTTTCTTTCATCACTGAGAAATCTTTTTATTTGTTGAACATTCGTCTTTTTGATTTTGAAATAAATTTTTTTTCAATTACATTTCATCCTTCTAGGTTGAACTATCAACTATTAAACTTTTTGTTACGAATTTTCTTTTAAGGTTGAAAATTGAACTATTTCTTTGAAAAGTCAATTGTTTTGTAGAGAATTGAATTATTTTGTAGAAAAATTAAGTATTTTCTTAAGAAGTCATCTCTTATCGTAGAAAAGTCACTTTTTTTGTTTAAAAGAAATAAATTTCAAAATTTTTGATTTGTATATGCATGTTAATGGGATTTGAATGTTAATGGTTAAAGAAAAAAAATTGGTCGAAGAAAAATCATAGAATTTTGAAAATGAAGTTTTCTCCCTGCACAGCACGCATTATCTTAAATACAACTAATTTCCACTAGTTTCAAGTCCCATATCTTATTATTTCTGGAAACCATAAATTACGTACAGCAATAGGGGGGTAGAAACATTTTGTTACGGTTCGTTACATGGGGAGGGGTGGGGAGGGGGTGGAGAGGGGCGATTATCCGTTACGTAATTTACGTACGGCCCCTTTCCTAAAACGCATTTTCTCCTTTGCCTGCTTAGTCAAGCTTTGTTTATAAAATACCGGTGCGGACCGATATGAGTTCTCTGAAAGAATACATTGTGTGCATTTATATTACGCATCTACATTTAGAATTAGGCTAATTATATTTCCTGAAGAAGATAATTAAATTCTATCACTTATATCCAGAAAACAATAATTTTCCACGATTTTAAGATAATATAAGATCAAGTATTCTAGTCCGGCAAAATATGCCGGATTTCAATTTTCTTTTCCGGTATATTTTATCGTACACTAAATTGAACTCTACAGAATTTAATATGAATTCAAAATGCGTGAGAGAGAAGGGGTGGAGAAGGAGAGAGAGAGAGAGAGAGAGAGAGAGAGAGAGAGAGAGAGATGGAAAAGGAGAGAGAGAGAGATGGAAAAGGAGAGAGAGAGAGAGAGAGAGAGAGAGAGAGAGAGAGAGAGAGAGATGGAAAGGGAGAGAGAGAGAGAGATGGGCAAAGAGAGACTGAAGGGCTCCTGTCTGTGGGTGAAGAAAAGCGAGCCTCCGGTCTGTGCCATAAGACACAACGTGTGCGTGACAAGCCTGCGTTACATGTAGCATTACACTATGCAGTCGTGGTTTCATTCGAATCAGGCGCGACTACCCATATCGAGGTCTAAGATGTTTACACATCAAAAGATTACTTCTAAGCCAGCAATATAATAGTAGACTTTTCAATTAAAAAGATGAATTTTCCACCAAAAAAGACGACTTTTCAAGAAAATAGCTGAATTTTTAACAAAATAATTAAATTTTCAAACAAATAGTAGAATTTCCATACAAAAGAGATAAATTTTAAATCGCAAATATTAAAAGCAGATCTTTCAATGGAAAAGAATTCACTTTCAATAAAAAATACGACCTTACAATCAAAAGATGAATTTTCAATCCCAAAGGAACAATTTTCTGTAAAAAAAAAAGACGAATTTTCAACAAAAAGTTCAATTTTTGACCAAAAGAGAATCATGAACTACCAACAGTGAAATACTAATTTTGATGTTGAATTATAAAAGTCTAATTTAATTAATCTCTACACGTCTCGAATGATTATTTTTATAAAAAATACAGATATTAATTCTCCTATCAACGAATCGTTTTTAAATGAGGCAGGTTCTTAACTAGGGCGAAGTGAGAATGCTGAAATTATTTGAATCGTTAGAGTTGAGGGGGAAAAATTGTGGATTAATCTCCGATAAAAGCATTTAAAAAAGAGTTGAAATAAGTTAATATCTTCTGTTCTCATTTTTTAGCTACAATTTTAAACAAACTTTTCTATTAGCTTAAAAATAATGAAATTTTTTCTAAATGTAGTTTTACTAGGAAACAATAATAAAAATTGGAAATTAAAAAAAAATTGTTTTTCCTATTTCAGAATTTTTTGAAAAGGCTTTTTATAGAGTTAAATGCAAACTTTTCAAAAAGAAGTTGAATATGTTGAACTCAAAATTTCTTCATTACGAGAAAAATTCTTTTCCGAAAAAGAAAAATGATAATATGTATTTATTTTTTTTTTTTTATTCAAGCCACAGAAATTTCAAATCCAACATATTGAACTTTTTCAAAAATGTATGACTTAATCTAGCAAAACGGTAAATACATACAATTTTCAACAATTTTCGAACCAGGAGGAAATTTTGTTTGGATTTAAAAAATATAAATCTCCAAATAAAAAATGGACCTGAACTTTTATTTAGAGAAGAAATCGTGTGAGATTTATGCGGGCTGAACCATTTTTGTGGACAGAAGAATTTTTTTTTCAAAAAATCGAACTTTCGAATTTATCTCTTTTGCGATATCTTGCTTCATTTAGGTGAAAAATGTGGTTTAGCTGACATAAAACTGATAGGGTGCCTTCCTCTGATGAGCAAGAACTTTTAACAAATATTGCAAGAAATAAAAAAGTTGGTATCGTCCAGAAAATCTTATTTATTTTTGTCTTCGAATTTTGAAAGCTAGACAAGCAGATTTTCTGTAAAATTCCACCTTTTTCATTTTTGGCAATATTTTTTTAAAGTTTTTGCTAATATAAGGAAGACCTTCTATTAGTTTTTTGACTGAACCATTTTTGAGGCCATGAGAATTTTTTTTTGCTTGAAAATTGAATTTTCGAATTTTGTTCTCAAACGAAGCAGGAAGAACTTTTTCTAAAGAACTTTTCTTGAGTTGCAAACCTTTATGTTAATTTTTTTTCATCTTTCGTTGTTTATGAGAAAAAGGCAACAAAATTCTCTTGCCTAAGAAATGGTTTAGCCCGCATAAAACTCACAGAATGTCTTGCCCATAAAAGGTCAAATTCAGCAAAAAAATTGGCAAAAAATATAAGATTAGGTTTTTGGTGGAAAACGACTTTTTCTATTCTAGCAATTTTAATTTTTTTCAAAATTTCCCAAAGGTTTCGAAACAGGGCGGTATTTTTAGGTTAGTGAGGAAAAGTGTGAAAAGAGTACTCAAGAAAATTAGGGGTAGTAGAAGTAGTGTGTGGAGGGTAGGAGGGGAAGTCAGGAGAGGGGAAGCAGAAGTAAGGGAAGGGAAGTGATGAAAATCCATGAGAGATGAAGTAGGGGAAGTGAGGGGATCGGAAATAGGGGAAGTGGGACGAGGGGTACTGGAGAAAGGAGGGTCAGTAGGGGAAGTTAGGGGGGTGAAAGAGGGAATAAGTAGTGGCATAAAGTGTAAGTGAAGGAGGAAGTAAGGGGAGAGATAGTGGGGGAAGTAGGGGAAGAGAGAAGGGGAATTATGAGAGGGGAAGGGGAGTAGGCGAAACCTAGGGGGTTAGGGGAGGGAAATGATGGGAGGGGGAGATTCGAACTACTCAATATTAACATTTTAATACGCTACGATACCATTTTTGTAGGCGCACGGTACCTACTTTGACTTTTTTTTTAATAGACGTCAGAATTCAAATACTCGTAACTTCCTGAAAATTTTTTTTGAATTCGGAAAAATACGTGTCGCCTAAATGTGTCTAAAAGAAAACATATTGTGTCCCATGTATATTATTTCCAAATTAAGGAAAATTTCGAAAAACATTTAAAATCAGAATTGAAACTTTGATCAGGAAATGTCGAAACACTTCGATGTCAGATATTTATAAACATTTTCTACACTGCATTAAGTTCTCCCTATTCTCGAATGTATATGAGCAATATATTTCTAGAACAGTCACGATTATAGGTACTTTCCTCTGACCCAAACATTTCTCTCTATTGTACAAATTTTCAATAAAACGTCAAGCTTTCGAAGTAACAAATGTCTTATTGTCCAACCGAACAAGTAAGAATAGTTTCAACTCATAACTAGTATAAACTGACGTTGCCACATGACAAGGTTCTATCTACTTGCATGTGAACAGTCTCCTTCATAACTGCATTTTAACATTTCAAAAATAGTCGCCTGATTACGATTTTCTTGGATATTTTTCGAAATCCTGGTAACTTTTGGTTTAAATCATTCTTAAAATAATTTCGTTATTGAAGAAGAAAAGCACCTTTGTTTTGTATTTTTTCCATTTGAAGAGAAAATAATTTGTCATACAAATTGAAAATTTCGACTTATTATTTATAATGAAAAAAGTTTTCGAATACTTAAATTCCAGTTTAAATCAGATTCTGAGATTTAAGAACAAGGAAATAAGTATTATCACTTTGTTTCTAAAGTTATATAGATATAATTTTCCTAAGAGTCTTGGGAAATTTAAAAATATTATTGAATATTTCGAACGTGTGAGTCCTGAGAGACGTTTAGGACTTTTAGAACTTTGAAAGAAATTCAAAAAATATTTTATAAATTTTCAGAAATATGTTAAAGTTTCGAAATATTTTAGAGGCACTGACTGGAATTGTTGAATGTTCCATTAAACTAACCAGCCAATATAGCGCCAAGGCCAGTGTCACGGAAAATTCCGTAATCATAGACAGTTCGCATTTTTAATATCTTTTTCTATTTTGCTCTTCTGAAATTCCTAAATATGTTTTGAAATTATTCGAATTTTACTTAACATTCTTGAAAAATTCCGCATAATGAAAAAATTGTTGTAAAATCTTCCGAATTCTTTTTTGACAATTTTGGAAATCTTCTGAATGCTGTAAAATCTTTTTAAATATTCTCTTAATATTAATTTTTTGAAATAAAGTATCTTTATAAATCTTCCTAGGAATCTTGAGAATTTTTTTTGATTCTCTTGAAACTGTTGAAAATTCTTAAAGAGCTTATTTTTACAAAGTGTAGATGAATCTCCGTTTTGTTTGCAATTTTTTGTAAATTATTTTCAAAACTTTTCAAAGGCTCTAAAGTTTCTAAATATCTTTTGAAATGATGGAGATTTCTTACAAAATATCAGAACGAGCCAAAAATTGAAAAAATTGTCTTAAAATCTTCCAGATTATTTTTCAACATGTTTTGAAATATTCCAAATTTAAATAATTCTTTTAGAATAAAGCCTTGATAATGCATAATTTTCCCAGAAATCTTCTTGTTATATTAAGATATTCTATATTTTTTTCCTAAATTTCATTTCCCTCGTCTCTTTAAAAGTGTGAAAAAGTTTACAAATTATAGTCTAGTAGCAAAATGTTAAGACCAAAATTATTTCCCGAAGTTGAAAAATAATTTACAATTAAAATTTGCTCTCTTATCCTTAATGTGTTTAAACATTTAGAAATAAATTTTATCATAAAATAAAATTACTTATTTGTAAATTTTTATTTGCAAAATTGATATCGCAGATAATCTTTGTAACCTTTATTAATAGATAAGCAAACTACAAATGGCCACTAAAAATGAATTTTATTGCAAAAATATTGTTTAGAAAAATACTTGAAACAAAACCTGATCGAGCTTTCATAAAAATATACAAGGTTTTTGTAGCCAGGGGACTTTTTTGACATTTTAAACAATAATAGCGGCTAAATTACTCTCCGAGGAAGATCCTTTTTTTATTTGCACGCTTCAAGATAGAACTTTGTCATTTGGATACGTCGAAACGAGAAAATCGCTCTAAAGAAAATTTCTAACTGAAAAAGTAGCTGGCTATAAAAAGTAGCTGGTTATGAATTCGACTCCTGAAAGTTTGGAGGGCCACTAACGATGTCGAAAGTCAGGTAGTTATATATATATCCAAAATGATGAAGACCATCAGAGACTCAACCAGTGGGCAAAAGTAATCACTCTCCACAGAAAAGGAAGAGAGAAGAGTGGAAGAGGAGATTTCACTGGGGGAGAAGTCGTTTGACAAAACTTTGTTCATTTCTGCCAAGAGTGCCAAGTAATTCGAGTTAATTCAACTTCCATCGCTCTTTCCTTCCTTCTTTAAGGGTGGGAACAAAATACTGACTACCTACGAAAATCAAATACCTCAACCTAGTGTCTAAGCGCTTGAAACATTTACGTTAAAGAAATTTATTGAGTAGTGGGCAATAAGAATCTTACTTCAAACAATAACATAATTAAATGATTCTTTATGCTTATTATTACTATCTTAATCACATAAATAGCAACTTATAATGTTCTTTTTGAAAATTTGTTCGAGAGAAGGATACAAAGTATAAAAATTAGTAAAATAGGCACCGCGCGCCAACAAAAAAGAGTTTTGTAGTCTATTAAAACATTAATTAAGTCATTCAAACCTCCCCCTCAGATACCTTTCCTCCCCTACTTTCCCACCCTCACTTCACCATTCACCCCGCCTTCCCCAACTCCTTCCATCACTAATTCGCCCTCTCCTCGCTTCCCCAGTTAACACTCCCCTTTCCGAACCTTCACTTCCCCTCCCCAATGCAATCACATTTTTAACAATTTCCCTCACTTCCCCTCACATATACTCACTTCGTCTAATTCCCCTCCATAATTTCGCCAAATTTCCTATCGCGACCACTACCTTCCATCTCATGATTTCTCCTCCCTGCCTCCAACTTCACTCATTTCCCCTAGTCTTCCTCATTTTCCTTCACTTCACCTACTTTCCCTTCCCTAATTGGCCCTCAGTTCCCCTACTTTCCCTCTTCGCATTTCCCGTCAGTCCCTCTACTTGTCCTCCACTATTTTCCACTCACTTCGCATACTTTCCCTCCCCTCATACCCACTTCTTTCCCTTCCCATTTCCCTCATTTCCTCTACTTTCTCTCTCTTCCTTTCCTCTCACTTCCCCCACCCCCTCCTAATTCTCACTACTTTCCCTCCCTCATTTCCCCTCAATTCCTCTACTTTCCCTCTCCTCATTTCCCCTCACTTCCTCCACTTTCCCTCTCCTTATTTCTTCTCACTTCCCCTACTTTCCTTTCCTCATTTCCCGTTACTTCCTGTACCACCCTTCCACTAATTTCAACTCACTTCGCCTAGTTCCGCTCCCCTCCCTAAAAAATTTTTTTTTTATATTTCGTTCTAGGTATTCATAACTACTGGCGGTAAATACAGTGAAGCAACAAATTACGCAATTATTACGCGGATATTACGGCACTATTTAGGGAGCGTCTACATATTGCGTGACGCTATTTTTAGTAATTTTTTAATCACACCTCCCTCTTGTGACAATTTTTGACATTTCAGTGAGCCCACTCCCAAAATGTCATGTGAGAATGAATTTGGGGCTAACCATAAAATACGTTACCAATTGTAGGGGGGAGGGGGAGGCCATTTCCTGATGATAAATAAGAAAGTTTGCGAATTTCGCGAAAAATGACATCTCTTTCCCCCTTTTTTTCAGGAATTCTTTTTTTTTCTGTTCTCCAAAAACTTTTTCTTCTTCTCATTTTTCGAATTAATGTAACCTGAATTGATAGAATCCAATGATAAAATTCAACTACACTTTGTTAAAAGTTAATTTTTCTGGATGGAAAGTCTAATGTTATATTTTCCGTTTGGAATCCATCTTATTTGGTTAAAGATTGTATTATCTAGTGGATAATTAAATTATTACGTGGGAAAAGCAACACTTTTGTTAAACAGTCATCTTTTTTGGTCAAAAATGCAACTACTCAAATGAAAGCTGAACTTTGTTAAAAATTTATTTTTTTGGTTGAAGATTCATCTCAATAGTTGACAATTTAACTACTTTGTGGAAAATTCATTTTATTTTTGATTGAAAATTAATTTTCTTCACTGAAAATTCAACTATTCCATTTTTGGTTGAAAATTGATATTGTAAATCAAAAATTGATCTTTTTCGTAGGAAATTCCTGTATATTGTTAAAAATTCATCCTTTTCAAATTAAAATAATTTTTTTGTTGAAAATGTAACTTTCTTGCAGAAAATTTGTCTTTTTGGCTTGAAAATTCATTAATTTGTTAGAAAATGAAATTATTTGGTTGAAAAAGAACTTTTTTATTGAAAATTCATATTTTTCGTTTAAAATTCAACTATTTTGGTAGAAAATTTAACATTTTTTTCGAAATAAACTTTTTCATGGAAATTCGTTTTCATTGGTTGCAAATAATTGTTTTCTATTAAAATTTTATGTTTCTATTTTGGGTTCAAAATTGATCCTTTATAAGAAGAAAGTTTGGCTATTTTTCAGATATACTATGAATTTTGTCAATAGTGCTCTTTTTTTAATTAAATTCAACTGGTTGATAATTCGGTTTTTATTGTTGAAAATATTTTGTTAGATACATCTTTTTGGTAGGAAGTTCAACTTTTTTGTTGAAAATTTGTCCTTTTGAAATGAAAACTTACTTCTCTTGGCTGAAAATGCACTTTATTTTCGAATATTTAACTTTTCTGGTTTATTATTTATAATTATAATCAAACAATTCCTTTTATTTTTGGCATCTGTTGAAGTAACATTCCAACCACAACTAAAATCTAATAAGTATCCATAAACTAAAGCGAACTTTCAAGTTTTTTATTTTGTTAACAATCATTATTGTTACAAACAACAAATAGTTTTTGGAATAGTTCAAATCAAACTCAAGGTTAAACTATCCAAAACTAAATGAATGAAACAAATATTTCTTAGTTGAAAAAAATATATCATTCTTGAAACCTAGTTAATATTAATTCCAAAAATAAATCACTGTCATCTGCGCCGTTCAAAATTGAAGAATTTAAAATATTCTAAACCTTTAGAGCTTAAATATTCTAGAAGCTTTGAAAATTAAACTTCCAAAATTAATAAATTCAAAATTTGAATGTTGAAAATTAAACAATTCTTATCTTCGTTTAAAAATTAAAGAATTCTTAAATTATGATATTTGAATTAGGTCGTTGAAAATGATTAGTTTTGAATTTATGCATTACGAGTTTTTGAATTAAACCATTTTAATCTGAAGTGAAAAATTACTAACTATAAAATAAATCGTAAAGCAATTCAATGCAAGTAGAACAACTTCAAGTTAAAGACAACTTTATAAGATGTCAAACTTATGTATACTTATAACTGTCACATTGTATTAACATGATAGAAAAAGTTGCGAGACAAAAAAACACGCATACAGTTTTCTTGGATGTACATGGAAATTTGGTAGCACCAAACAAATTTTGGTCGATTTAACAGAATATTTAATTGACCCAGCCAACTTTCTTTATTTATTCAATGAGTAACTGCCAAAATATTTGGTTAAAACAGACAAAAAATGTAGTTGGATCAACCAAATATTTTTTGTCCATATAATAACCATATTTGATGGTTGGACTAAAAAAAAATTTGTTAAATCAACTAAATCATTTTTTTAAATGCGGAAATATAGGGGCTTCAATATGGACAAAGTGAATAAATGAAATCGAAGGTTGTTATTATTATTATTAATGAAATTCACACCGATGTGTTCATTTTCTTCGAAAACATGTTTAAGACATATTTTTTATATTTCTAACAGTAGCACTCATGTAAAAATAACAATATTATTTTAATTTATAATTTTCAAACAAATATAATTTAAGCAAATACAAATTCGTTCAAGGGCTTAACTAACATTATAAAATTTTTCGCGATGAAAATTATTCTTAATACAAAAATAGTGAAATTTGGAATTACGGTAATACTGGTAAGAATAATTTTCATTGAAAGAAATACTAATTGTCAGTTTCGTGTAGTTCACTTCAAGTGATAGCTTCAATGAGAAGTATAATTGAAATATAGAAAACTCAAATTCTATTAAGCATATTTTTATATTATCTTGAGTTTTTACTTTGAACCATTATAGAAACTCATAAACAATTCTTGTTAGGTAATTTTCGAGCTTGACGTGGATAATACACTAAATCAACATAGGAATTATAAATGCCTATTCCGTTAACCATAGCAATTATACAATAAGCTATTTTTGGTCAAGGTGGACTACAAATGGTTCATGCTTTCAATTCGATGAATGTATCGAAATTTAACAATGAGAGCACTCGAATTCCGTGTTACAATATTCATTTCAATTGTTAAAAAATAAAAATACTTTTTGTTTCATTCCATTTTGACGCCGCTTCTTTCTGTTAAAAATGAAGCTTTATTTTTTGCTGTGTCAATAAATAATTTTTTAATATGTTATATTTTAATTGTGAAATGTATTATATTACCGTAAATTAGGAAAATCATAAAAATTTGTTTCAATGAAAGTCATACCTAATTGAAATATTTCCTCTAATTTATCTATTTAGACAGAAAACAAATTTGTTGATTTAGATTAAATTACTTTGTGATTTTTATGTTCCTTAGACTCAAAATGAAATCTACGTCAGATTTATAGAGAGAATAAATTGATAGTAATCTGTTTTTTGCAGAAAATAAGAAGGATTTCCGTGCAACTCTGGGGAAATTCTATCCCAGAACTGCACAAATATATATAGGTGACTTTATTGTTTTATCCCCAATTACTTTCATTATTATTGAGTAATATCATTTTTAGTGTTTACTTCCACTGAATTTATGAAAATTCTATAAATATTTCAATCTAATTTCAAAATTGGAAATGTTAGAAACCCGTCATATCTTTTTGAATGTCAAATGTCTGACCATGGGTGGAACGATGAAACTTTGATCCACGCGCCTAATCTCATGATAAATTCTAAAGGGTAAGCATTTTAAAATATATGAAATTGCGACATTTACTGAACCAAAATACATGATTTCAAGAAATTCGATAGATTAGATTGACAGATTAAACCCTGAGATTATACCACTTTAAAAAAGTTACCATCTATTTTTAAAATTTTTTTTATACTTTTGTTAGAACTCGCTCAAGCCTTCAGAAAGACATAAAAAACGGTTGAAGCATACTAAATTATTATTGTTTGAAAAGGGAAATTATGGGATAATTTTTTTCCTCAATCTACAATTCTACAATGTAAGATTTTTAATATACATAAATTTACGATTTTTAGAAAGCCTAACCATTAAACTATTTTTTCATCCAAAAGACTTTCCTCTGAGATTATACTCTATTGAAAAAAAAAATTCTTTCCGATGAACAATGTACAATTTTATGTGGGATTTTTTAAATAAATAACTTTACAAGTTTTGGAAAATGTGAGCTGTAAAATATGATAATATTTTAAAGTATCACCCTTTAAATTATAGCTTCCCGCAAAAAATATATCCATTTTTTTTTCAATAAAATTGTTCTTGGCTTTCCTCAAGCCTTAGAAGAGAAAGAATTGTCTTTTATCGCACAGAAACTTAGTTTTATGAAAAAAGAAAGTGTAGACCTCAAAATATTCTCAAATTCAGGATTTTTTGAAGAGCAGTCAAATTAATTATTTACTTGAAAAGAGGGTATTGTGAATTTTTTTCTATACCCTTTTCATATCAATATTTGAAGGGAGGCTAAATAATAATATTTTACAGGTTATATTTTCTGAAAATCAAAAATTTAGGTATTTTAAAAATTTTACATAATAGAATATTGTAGCTTATGGAAAATAAATTAGGTCGAGTATTGACTTAAGGCAAAATACGTCGGATTTTAATTTTCTGCTCTGGCATATTTCATCGTAAACGAAATTTCTTTGTCGACGGGATTCTACAGAATTTCAAAGAATTCTAGGTTACTTTCAACCAGTTTAAAAATTCGTCTCCCACAAAATATGACGGAATGGAAAATCAATGAGTGGTCTTTGTGACAGGTGGAAGTTACGTTTTATCTCTATATCCTATATATCCTAAATAATTTATGCTAAATTCCAAAGCAGAATATGCCAGAATAGAAAATTGAAGAATTCCCCAATTGCGTACCTAACTTTATTTTATTAACAAAATTATGTTATTTTGACGCTCCAGTACTTTTGCTTCGAGAAAAGGGTCGTAAATTTGAAACGTCCAGGAATCTGACAATCGCTTTTTGCCCTCAAGCATATAATTCTGCGATTTCTGTTGAGGAAATAAGGTTAGGTACTCCTCTCTGCGGCAGCGAAAAACATGCCGGAAGAGAAAATAGAAATCCGAAGAAAATATATACCGGAAGAGAATACAAAACGAATGAATGATTTCATCATTTAAAAAAATAATAATAATTGCGCATGCTTTACGAATCAATTCTATCCCCCTGATAATTACTCTGCTCTAAAAATAATTTATCACGCATTTTGTTCCCATACAAACTATTTTTGAGGTTATATAATTAAAACTGTCTTGAGGGATAGGTTAGAATATTTTATTTTTAAACATTAAAAACACGTGTTCATTTACTTGCTGAAAGTAAACATTTAAAGTGGTGGCGCGAGTTTTAAAAAAAATTGAGAAACAAGTGGAAGTAGTTTTATCAGTAATTTTGTTTTTGAAGAAATACTGTAAAGTAATAACTAAAATCTGACAACTGGGCCCTCTTCTTGCAAACGCTGTTGCCATGTACTATGATAACAGTGAAAATGCATATTAATATATTTGAATATTTAAATATGCCATATATAATTAATACTCTCGGGAGTCGGTCGGGAAAAGTGAAGCAGCCGAAGCAGAAGCGAGTGGTAAAGTTTTCTCGGAATAGCACGAATTCGCGATGCCGTCTAAAAAACGAAGAAGACAGCGGATTCTGGCACTACCCGGTGGGCATTGCGGGCCGATCCACAAAACCCGGCCGGCTCCTAAATATAGAAGAACTACTCGCTTTACTCACCGAGTATGAGTAGCAGCAGAACTTGTTGCGGGAGCCGAGCCACCATTGTAGACTCCTCCTCTCGCACATTTATGAATTCAAATCGAGCACCTCCACCGTTCCTCGATTTCACTATCACTATCACCAGTACCCGGCGAAACAACATTCACCTCAGATTTCTTCAATTTTTTGTTCCTCACTGCCTCCAATTTCCGAAAAACACACTACTTTTCCGTGGAATCGTTTTGGCAACGACCGCTACGTCTCTTCCACTTCACCAGTACAGGAAAATTCACCATCGGTCTTTGAAAAAAGATCCCACCGATTTATTTGACTCCCACTAGTCTCACTGCACAAACATCGCACTTCCACTCCTATTTCTCTTCACTTTTACGCGCACCACTTCTCCACTCAAAGCTCTCGTAGACTAGACTCCTTGTCACGAGTAACGCCCTGCACATGGGTGTACGAACATAAATCTTCAACCATTTTCCAAGTCTCTTTTTTGGGATGTTATCGAAGTTTCACATCATAGGATAGAAGGTAAATAAAATTGTATCTGTTGTCATCAAGAAAAAGGAATTAATAGGGAAGACTGTAATCATTTCATTGATAATGACATCGTGTATCATCGGACCTGACTATCAGTGATAGATGATGGCATTTTCATGAATGAGGATGAGGATGGTCTACAACCATTCTCAGAATTAAAACAATTTTCACATCACACTAAATCTGAAGGTGTCAATTTGATCTGAAACAGAATGATTCAAGAATCTTTTGTTTCTTTATATTGATACAGATTTTCGTATGAATTGAATACCCTTTACAGCAGAAACGATACCTTCAGATCTACTGTGATTCTTCAAAGTCACCACCTTTGTGTTTAGATAATCTCTAAATTTGAAACTATCATCATATTTTATATCATCCTCAGATTAAGAACTATTTTCATATTTGACCTATGATCAAGACATGAACCCGCTCTTATAATTGGAACTATCGTATTTGCCTCTATAATTAGAATAGAACCCTTTCTTCATATTGGAACCATTTTTCAGTTTCTAATCATCAGACTTAAAAATATTCTTAGGATTAAAAACATCTCCTGATTTGAAATCATGATTAGTTTTAGAATAATTCTTAGTTTCGCTACTATCCTCATTTTTGCAACCTTTCTCAAATTTGGAACGATTCTACGGATTCTTAACCATCCTCAAAGATAGCACCATCCTCAGATTTGGAAATATTCATTTTAGAAACCACTTCAGATTTGAGACTATAATTAGATTTCCCTTCTCCGATTCTGAACCATTAAGAAACATAGTATCCATCTTCTCTGACTATGTGCCACATTCAGATTTGGAACCGTCTTTCCACCACCATTCTCAGATTTTCAGATTTGAATTATATTTTATGTACCTTCATAGATTGCTTGTACAAATTATCGTTAGATTGTAAAACATCTTTAGATTTGGAAACCATCTTCAGATTTGAAACCAGTCTCAGAATTATTACTATAATTAGATTACAAGCTATTCTAAGATCTGGAACTATCCTCACATTAAATCACAGATATGAAAACATTCTCAGATTTGGAAGCAGCTTCAGATTTAGACCTATCTTTCGATTTGAAACTATTTTCTTAATTTTGAACTATAATTTCATTCCCCTTCTCAGATTCCTATCACCAGATTTGGACATGCTTAAATATTCTCAGATTTGAAATCACCTTATTTGGGACTCAGTTTTTTTAAACCATCCTTAAGTTTGGCGCAATTCTAATATATGTAACCAATTAACCTTTCTCTTATATTTGAACCAATGCACTTATTTTCGGCCTAAACATTTTAGTGTAACCAAATTTCATTCTAAAGCATAGCGATGTTTTTCATACATGAAAAATTACTGATGGCACAATGTTTTAAATGATCTTTCACTAAGAATTTATTAAATTATTAAAAGGAATCAGCAGACTTTTTATTCTGGACTTTCTCATTCTTCCCAATATTATCTTCCAGTTTTGTTTTGCAAAATAAAAATAAAAAGCGCTGTTTAACTTCCGCGATCGAATGGAAAGCCCTAAAAAATTTCGTGGGTTTAAGTATTTAATTTGAATACAAATTATTTTATGCGCTCAGGCAATCTTTGAATTTTCTTACATTTTTTTAAAAGCATTTTCAAGTCACTAAAATACGAGTGATATGAAGTTTTCAAAAATTTCATAATAGATTTTCATCCGCTAAAAACAATGAAAGAAAGACATTCAAAATCACATATAATTAGTTTTGGAAAAATTGCTAATCCTATCCCTGCTATTTCACTATTAATAATTAAGATTTCAAATAAATTAAATACGTTTTATAATTGGTTTCTTTTTAAATTTGAAGGTTTGTTCATTTTCAAAAGAAATGAGATAAAATTGCTTTCACAAGTGACGCGAAATCAAAAATAAACTATACATGAGTGTAAAATCTTTTGAGCTTGTTTGAAGAGAAAGCTAAGAACAATCTTATAAAAGGACAATCTTATAAAAGAAGGGATAAAGAAAGGCGCCTTTTCCTCGGATCCAATATCCTTAGATCCTGTCGAGGTTTCGCCGCAAAAGTGTTAAAAGGCGAGCTAAATTGAAAACCGATAAGCCCACCGTGGCTTAAGTTATCTAGCCTCGAAACTGGTACCTCTTTTAAGGCGACCTAATGTCTAACGAACCAATCAGTGATCTTTTGGACCTTACAATAAAGGCGTTAAAGAATACTAGAAAATTAAAATGTTCTAAGTATTAAAATTAAAACTGATTTGCTGTTTAATGTGATTTTTTACTTCAGAATAAATACACTCCAGTTTTAGGAAAGAAAAAATGCACAAATATTTCACATCTGTGAAAGATAAAATGAATGAAATATAACCGAGAGAAATATGACCATGTAGAGAAATCGAGAATACTTGAATATCAACAAATACTAATATCACCTTCGATATTCAGTATCAGAAAGCAAAAAATCCTTCTCATATATTTTTATCGATAGGATAGAGTTCAAGAATATCAAATATTTTGAAATATGTGTAAATTCTTTATTGCAGTATTGATGAAAACCACTTTTTTCACAATTGCCCCTTAAAATGATTCACGATAATTAAACATCATTTGTTTATTAAATTTTCCATTTCGATGCCACCACAACCTTAATTAACTTTCGCAGACACAATTTGCAATCATAATTATCGATAATCAAAAATTAAGTAACTACAAACATTGTTACGTAGAGACTGTGTTTAGATTGTTTCATCCTTAATTTGCAGAATCAAAAGTTGAGCATTGTTGAAATATGTAATATTAATTCGAAATATTTATGGAGAAACGCGAAAAAGTATTCATTATATAAAACTTTCAATTTTTCATTGTAAATTTATCAGAGCTGCACTTTCTATGAGATTCTGTTAACTTTACGTGAAATAAGTTGAAAAAAATATTTCACTCTTTGTCGTTATTTTTATCGGCATTACAGTTTTTTTGGGAGGGTAAGGCAAAACTTTTCAAACATTTCTAGAAAAACGTGGTCCATGGCAATTCTTGAAACTCTGAAGCCACGCAAAAAAATGATTCTCTCTTTCCCTCTTATCAACATGCGCAATCACGTGTGGACCATTTCGCAAAACAACCACCTTGCTCACGTTATTGCCAACCTGCATCTAGTTCAACTCATACTATCATTTATTGTCACCGAGGAGATTTTTTAAAACGAACCACTTTTTTCAACTTCACTTTAATATAAAAAACACTGTGAAATCAAAAATTAAAAATTCATTCAATAATTAGACAATTTTCGCATTAAAAAAAAATATTATACTCTCCCTTATGTGAAAAAATTATTAAAGAATTTCTAACCAAAGTTTTTACTCTCCGAATAATTTCTTGAAATCAAAATGGTATTTCTGATAAATATGAATTTGAGGGGATATTCATAATTTACATAGTCCAAGTTATTTAAAACAGTTCAAAAGATGTGGTTCCTTGTATCGAAAGTAATAAAATTATTTTAACAAAACTTATAATGCATATTTTTATTAGTAGTGGAAACAATATTTCTGGATAAAATGATATTCAAATGTTGATGTTTCCAAATTTTAAACAAGTTCTAATTTAGAATCTGTTCTACTTTACAAATTTGAAACTCTTAAATTAAATTTATTTAAGTTGTGCCTAGAGGAAACGAAATTCGGTACGCGAAGCATGGAGAGCTCTAAAGGATGATTGGGTTAATTATGGGAACATGACATTTAGATGCAACCATAAATTCTTATTTTTTTGCATTTGATTATTCCACAATCTTGTACAAGTTTTTTGAGTCAGTTCCCATTGAAAAATTTTGAAAATCACAGAAATACAGGTGAATTTGAATTTCATGAAGTAATGACAATCTGAAGTTTCCAAAAATGTAAACTGTTTTTTTCTCATATTTCGTTTTTGTAACGGTAGCCACGATAACTAAGGAATGGATGATTCAGACTGCTTTAAATTCTGAGAGATTACGTAAAAATATGTTCAGTTAGCACAAAACCTGCATTTTGAATTTCTGAATTTCGCTTTTTTTATGTTTTTTACCTAAGAAATGCCTGAATTAATTTCGGGATGGACTAATCTTTTAACCCTAGATTTAGGATAATAAATATACTACTATCAAATTTATAACAATACTTAAATATCTTATCCAAATCTGTCATTAATTAAAATCGCATATAAATATTTCCAGGAGAGATCACTAAATTTTAACTTCTCGAAGTAATAATAATAATTTAAACTCAAAAATACTTAAATATTGGAAAACAATAACAGCCTCATTTAAATATAAAAGTGTTAGTCATTCTCCTGTTAAACCCCTGACTTGTAAATATTTTTCGTTTGACTCATTCTTATATCCGAATACAAAATCATATTTTCCTTCACCGAAATTTCCCATTATTTTTTTTTTTCTGTGATGTGTGTAAAAGGCCCAAGGTTATTGTTTCCAACTACGTACCGCCAACTCCAATGGGAAATTAAGCAACCAACGATCCGTTCTTGCATCCGTCACCTCAATTATACTCCTGGGATCAAGGATTAATAAACCAAATTAAAAAAAATTATGCGAAGTAGAGAATTTTTTGTAATAAGTTAGGTAAAGGCCGGTCAAAACTGCGGATCACGTGCCGGTGCGAGGAAACGTGTAGCATCCCGCGGACTCGTTTTTCCGCTACCTGTCTGTCATAAATTTTCCCGAACGAAACAAAAACTCACTGGACCTTTACATCTTTTTTCAGGATACGAGAGAGATGAATACTAGAGTGGAAATATTGAGTAGACTTAAATTGAAGCGATATTGAAATATCCTCGTTCGAATATATCAACCAGAAGAAGTGACTTCCAGTTTTTCCAATAATGGCAATATGAAATGTCATTCTTCATCAAAAGCTATATTATTTCTACTCTTTTATCAAATTAGCTCTACTTTTGCTCTCGAAACATTGTTTCGAGAATTATTTGAATTTTATTAAAAACTTATTAGTTTAAATATGAACGAGGAGTATACGAAAGTGAAAGATGTTATACAGAAAATGATCTATTTTAATTATCGAAGAATATAATTTACTAAGAAATTATTCCGAAGACACTTTTATAGACTGAGAGCATTGCTCACATCATTTTCCTACCTAAAATTAGAACGTTCTATATGTGCCAAATTAGATCTTCTTGTTTTCGGGAAATGAGGAAGGGTTTAAAGCACACAATCTGCTAAAAAATGATAAAAGGTCACTTATAAGCCAAATGTTGAAGAATTCATGAATTTTTCTCTCCGCTTTTCCTCTAGTGATATAAAATTTTTTATGGTTCACGCGCTAAGTCAGAAAATTGCAGCTGTGGCTTTGCTAAGCAGAGGATTTCCTTTAAAAGGATTTTCTCATTGTGTGAAATGGTGTAAGATAAAAAACTTTTCTGAAGATCTGAATCATAAAAATGTTTCAGCATACTTTTCTTGAAATGGGTGACTTTCGGGGAAACTTTAGACATACGAGAGTGACAATACTTAATCTTTAAGTATTTTTTCTCGTGCTAGAATCGTAAAAACACATTTTGAAAAGTTTCTTTGGTACTTTCATACCACAAAAGTTAAGCCTGAAGTAAAATAAATAATTTGGAGAAATTGTTTTTATCACAAGCGGATAGTGTTTTAGGCAGGATTTTTTTTTACTGAAATCGGAATTTCTAATGGCGAGTTTAGAGTTGATTGAATAAGAATTAGAAATCCATTTCTGGAAGATGTAATTAGAATCATCTGTGGAGGGCAAAATACTGGACTTGATCCAAAATAATATAAATTTTGTGCCAAGCCCATCGATTTTTCTACTCTGGGACTAAGTCACCAAGAATTCGAGAATATCTCCTGGCTCTGGTCTTCAAAACAGTGGAAATCACCATGCAAATTTTCTTATCAAGACTCATCTTCCGGCACACGCACGTCTCGAAGCCTTTTGGCAGCAAGCCTAAATTTTTTTCGGATATTTTTATCACGTTGGTGTATCGCCCTAAATCGTTCCGGACGTGAGAAGTGGTTCTTGGAAAATCGGAAAAGAGGATCTTCACTTTATTATTTCTTGGCATAATTTAGGGGTGAATAAAACTTACGGTCGGTTTTTTATTAGAGAATTTTTTCAGAGTTTAATTGTCCGGAAACAATTTTGGTTTGTTTATAGAGATGAGTCAAAAATTTTATTATGAGTAGCACACTGTAGGATTTATATGTGTTACCTATACTAATGAATTTATTTTTAATGAGAATATTTCGGAACACTTTTTATAAACATTTGGAACACACGTGCTCACAAATTCGAAGACGAGAGACCCTCGACGGACAACCATCGAAGAATCAACGCCGGATGATGCGTCGCACGCGAAGTCCGACCCCCGACTGAGCTTTCGGTGATCGCTCGAGGCTGCGACAGTGCATGGTCGGCAGACCATTTAACAAGTGATCGCGCAACTTTATAGTTTATGGAGGAGCTTAAAGGTTTATATGTATATTTTTTAAGATCGAAATGATATCTACTTTGTTGTGAACTCTTTTATGCACCAGAAACAACGCAAAAAAGCTCACAAATCAAAGTAAGACTTCCACCTACCTCATTTCCGACTCATTAGAGACAAATTTGTGGCAAGAGGAAACAAGAGGGAGAAAAGGGAAAGAGTCAACCGAGGGGTTAATTACTTGGATTTTTGCATGTGAACTAGATTGCAAAATTGCAAGATTGCATAAGATAGCAAAAGATTGCATATATGTGCGCGAAAAATATTGTACGAGATTACAAAAAATTTAATTTATCATAGGACATTTATTATACAAAATTTTTGTACAGAAAACAATTATAGGGTTATCAGCATTGGGATAAATAATACAAAAATAGTGAAGGAATTAATTCTACCTAAATAAACTTTACACAGTAAAAGTATGTGAAATTTAGAAATAATTTTTAAATCGATAAAATCTTTGAAATCATTTAAAATTCGTTGAAATCCCTTGAAATTTGTAAATGCTTTGAAATAATTCGAAGTCCTATAAAAGCACTTAAATCTTGAAACATTCAAAATTGTTGAAACCCGTAGAAATCCCTTGAAATGAAATTTAAGTTATTCTGTCAAGTAGAAATCATCTGAAATCTCTTGAATATACATTATTTTTTATTATCTTTATACCATTAAGTCAAACCCATTTCGGGGTAAGCGTAACTCACTCGGTTCTAGCCTCGTCATACTGTCAAGGATCAAGGAATTCAGTGTGCGTACCGAGATAAGGGGGGCGGGGGGGTATATATTTTTAGATAATATGGAATTCCTGTGTTGCTTATTTGAACACCACGTTCGTTCCACAACACTGCTCGGACCCAGGTCGCTAATCAATCTCCATAGCAATCACCCCAGGCGAAGAGCTTCACAAAGTCACCATCTAAAGTGCTCCACTCGTGCCCGTTGGTATCCAAGATCTTTCGTTTCAGACGACATTCACTTCACTAAATTGAACTTATTTATTAAATTCTATAAAAAACGTAATAATCTCTAGAAATCTTTGAAATCCCTTGAAATCCATTGAAATATAATGAAATCCTTTAAATCTGGTCAAATTTCTCGAAAAAACTTTAAATCATTTGAAGAGCCGAAATCCTAATAGTGTTAAGTGCCATTTTTCGAATTTTTCAGGGCGACGGAAAAACATTATAATTTCCATGTATGTTCATGAATATTTATAACATTCAATATTTATGTTCTTCTTTATCAAATCGATTGTGCTATGGAGTTGAATCCACGAACTCTAATGTCCGACAAAGTTATTGGCTCTCAAAGTGTAGGGAGAGTTAAGTCCAAGGGGCATGGCAGTCCCATTTCTATATATAATCCCTTAGATATAAATAAAATTGAATTTATTTATTGAAGTTGAAAAAACTTTTGCATCCCCATAAAATTTTGAAAATTCCTAATCCTAAAAACCTTTGAAAATTTTGAAAAAATCTAATATTGTGTCTAATCTAATATTTTTGAAAATATTGGACTCCTGGGATCATAGGATCATTTCTGAAGTCGAACTTCCTTTTCTAGCAAAGTTAAAAAATATTCAACTATTATTTATTTATTTTCAAAATAATGAACAATTTTATTGTCCAATATTTTGTTCATATCTCGTATAGTTTTCCTGGAAAATGGCATTTTTGATTTCTTAAAAAGAATTTTCGATGACTACAGGCTATAAGCCACAGAAAGACAGACAGACCACATACAGACACCTTTGTGAAAAAAAATTTTAAATATTTATATGAATATCTTATATTATTATTTTTTTTAATTTATCATATATTATTTATATTATATAATTATATATTTAACCTGTGAATCAATATTAAATGAGAATATTGCGGAACACTTTTTAAAAACATTTGGAACATAAATATATATATTAATAATTAATTAAGCAATAATTTATTGAAGATATAATAATGCAGTGTTACAGTATTGAATATAATAAAATTTTATTAAATTACGACAAAATTTATATTATTTTGGATCAAGTCCAGTACCTTGCCCTCCACATATGATTCTAATTACCTCTTCCAGAAATGGATTTCTAATTCTTATTCAATCACCTCTAAACTCGCCAATAGAAATTCCGATTTCAGTAAAAAAATTGTCTGCATAAAACACTATCCGCTTATGATAGAAACAATTTCTTCCTATTATATATAACCTGTATTTTAAAGAAGAAACATAAATATTATTTATTTATTACATGTAATTATATCATATTAAATAAATTAATTAGATTAATATAATTGACATAATAAAATTAAATTATTAATTGGTTAACTAAATTTTATTTTTTAAATAATATATATTTATTAATTCAATAATTCATTTGAATTTTATATAAATATATATACATCAATATATATAATTATATTATTTAAAATTTATGACCATTTTAAAAACTACAGAATTCAGAAACATTTTAGATTCTTATTCTTGCGTTCTTAAATTTGATAGCGACGGTTTCCGTCAAATCTCCACGTTTTGATACATCCTGAGTCAGAAAAAATTATTTTCACAAAGGTCTCTGTCTGTAGTCTGTCTGTCCTTATGTGGTCTATAGCCTTTAGTCATCGAAAATTCTTTTCAAGGAATAAAAAATGCCATTTTCCAGGAAAACTATACGAGATATAAAAAAAATATTGGAGAGTAAAATTGTCCAACTTAAAAAGTTACACACATTTTTTCAATACCATTTTTTTGGTAAGACACGTATTTTTCATTCTAATCACTAAAGATTCTATTTACAAAAATTTTCATTTATTGGTTAAGCTATGCAATATACGAAAATAAATGCATAGACAAAAATGGTTTATCCAAAAAATATTTTGCAAATTTAATAGTGATCCTTTTCTTATAGGAAGAATAGCTTTTTCGTTCTAATCGTAAAAGATAACAGCAGATTTTTCGGATACTAGTCTTCCCAGCAAAAGTTTAACAGTAAATAGAAAATTGCAGAAATGAGCTTTTTTGGAATTTTTAATTGGTCGCGATCTCGGATTTTTTCAAAATTTTAGACTCTAGGTTCATCGAGTGCTTTCTAAAACCACACTTTTTTATAGCAAAGTTGAGAATATTTGAACATTAAGAATCAATAACTATAGAAAATTCAATTTCTGATCCTAATTGTTTGCTCCGTCATTTCATAAATTTTGAAAATTCCCAGTTTTCTAAATTCCATTTGTTTCCACCAGCTCTTCCTTGAAAGATATTTGCAACCTATTTTTTTTTATGAAAATTTTTATATCCATGTGATATTCTTTTTGAACATATAAGAAATGACTTCAATGTTCTCTTTATGATGTATCCAATGGCCACCTAAATTTTTCGGTATTTCTGACGGTTCTCGAGATAATCACAAACAACAAAGAAAAAATACGAAAAATTAGGGTTCCGCGGAAACAATGATATTTGAGATAATAATTATGTAACTTTTTGAAACAAGCGATAAGTGATTTTCTTTACTTTTAAATGTTGAAGAAAACTAGAAAAATAAATGTATTTTATTATTCACCGTTATTTAAATATAATTCAACAAGTTCATGACATTGGATGAAATGCTAGGTTTATTCACCTCGTGGTATTTTCAGATCGTTTGACCTCGCTTCACGGGTTTTCCCAAACAGGTTGTAAACACAGAAAATGACACAAAAAATAAATGACCAGTATTTTCGGATCGATTGACCCCACTTCATGGATTTTCCTTAACAACATGTAAACAGAAAAAATTACTCAAAAATAAATAACCTGTATTTTTTAGCTATATGGATCAAATGATCTCTTCAAAGTAGCTAGACATTTTTAATAGATGCTTTTAGTAACTTCAAACGATTCTTTGGTTTTTGGGCTTCTGAAAAATACCAGCTCCGATCTTATACGTACACGCGAATATAAGCAGTCGTGCGCTCTTCTATTGTACCGTACGGTAATGATGCGGGAAAAATTATGAAAATTCGCCTTTTTGAGTATTTATAAAAAAATAACAGATTTTAATCATAAAAAATCACCTACTTATGAAAGAAAACACCGTTGAGCAAGTAACGGAATGGTTTTTATCATTTTTTTAACTCCGAAACTGGTTATTAACGCACGTACGATAATGACGTTTCTGTTTTCAAAACGCACTTTTCAGTTTTAGTATTAGATTCACAAAAAAAAGAGTTAATATTTTAAGCTCAATTGTATAGCATCTTGTATTAAACGATACGCTTAATAGTTCTGTATTAATAACTCAACTGTAACTGCAATATCTTAGTAGAAAAAAAAGCGTACGATAATCACGTCTGAAATGACAAAAATCGCGGGACAAACTTTAAGATTTTTACAATATTATTAATTTGACTTAAAAAATGTGCACACATTAAATTTATGTTCATCTATAGTTTACAAACTTGATACGTTAAGCATTCTTCATGTTACTGCCTGAACAAAAGGAGAAAATCCGTTTATCCTTGTGCAAAGTGAGGTTGAGACGCGTACGGTAATGACGTTTGGGGTGTTCTTATAATAAATTTAAGTAAGTTGGAACAGAAATGAAAAAAAGAGCTGACCATTTTGTAGAGGATGACGATATTATTTATTAAATTAAAAAAAAATTAGTACGAGTTTCTAAGTTAATTTTATATGTGTTACTGGGACTTCGAATTTGCCTTCAATTTGACCATTAACTTTTATTCCCTATATGCCCCTAAAAGAAACCAGAATTCTTGTGGGACACACTAAATCTTATATTTTAAAAATATCTTGAAGTTTGAACCCCATAAATCAGAGACGATATTTCCTTGAAGCCCGCAAATCTTGAAGTCTGTGGAAGTTATAGGAATTGATAAAGTGGTGTTTTATGAAAAAAGGGGAGTTTTGATTGTTAAAGGTTTGAGGTCAAATATCCAAGGTGCTTCGCCTTCTGCAAGTTTAATTTTTTACAAAGGATTTCTTTTTTGAGATAGGTGCGATTTTTTTAAATCGGTTGTTGGTGAGTTTGAAGGCCTCAAAAAGGCCTAAAACTCAGATGTACTTCATTATCTCCAAGTTTGATTTTTTTAAATACATGGATGGTTTTTAGAAAAAATGTTGTGCATTGAAGAGCCCACAAAAATCCCAAAATTCTGATGTACTTTGTTTTTTCAAAGTTTAAGTTTTCAAACAGATTTTTGAACTTTTTTGTGTGTATTTGAGTGCCGAAAAAGGCCAAAAATATAAATGCACTTTGTTTTTGCCAATTATGAGTTTTTGCAAAGTGGATGGTTTTATTGTACATAGATGGATGGTATATGGAAATTTTTTCGTGCAGTTGAGTACCCAAAAAATGCCCAAAATTCTAATGCACTTTGCTTTTTCAAAGCTTGTGTGTTAACTGATTCCATTTCAAATCATGCAGGGATTGGTCAGTTTAGGGTATTATCAAATATATTTGGATATCTATTTCCATGAATAATAGGGAAATCCTTGATCTATCCAATGATCCAAAGAAAATGACAAAAATTTAAGTTATAAAATGGCGGCTATTTTTCTGAAACAAAAATAAAAAATGGTTTTTCTCAAAAAGCCCACTTTTTGAAATTTCTATTTCTTGAGGATGATTTTTGACAATGTGCACTACATTTTTCGTTAAAACTTTTTCCAGTAAACCATTTTTTCAGCAAAAAAAATTTGTTTGACAAAAAACAAAATTTTTCATTTTTGCGTAAGGCACGAAGAAGAAGGGTGAATGTGAATGGTACAAAGTTGTTTAGAATTAAAATTTCTACGAAAAAGTATTTTACACTTTTGAAAAGGTTGCATTCCATCGACTTAAATATTTACAAATTTTTGCGAAAAAATCATAGCTGCTAATTTCTTCATCATCATTGAGTAAAGATCCAATATTACATTTTTTTGTATTTATATATACAACTTGACATACACTTCATGTTGGTCGTTGATAAAAATAAAATCAATTCCTTCCACGGAAATTACAAAAAAATTAAATAAACTATAATTTACTAAAAAAAAGTAATCTCTTTAAAGATTGTGTACCTTTTGCACACAGAATTTTATATAATATTATATATAATGTTTATATTTTCTTTGGATCATTCGATAGATTGAGGATTCCTCCATCATTTACATAACAGATATTCAAAAAAATAGTTCCTAATTCCTAAGATAAATAATTGTTGTTAGCTCCACTGTGAAATATCTATCCCTTTATTTTCATTGTTAAACGATATATTTAAAGACTGATTTATTTTGACACCCTAACCTGGACTTCTGTACATAATGTGAAATGGAATCGGGCTTTTTACAAAGAGGGTGGTTTTATTATATATAGGGGTGTTTTTTATATGGGTTCTTAATGCATTTGAGAGTTTAAAAAAATTCTGTCAGATTTGATTTTTTATTTTTTCAAATTTGTAGATAGCGGAGGTGCTAGTTTGTCTCAAGTCAGCACCTCCACTCAAAATTTAAATTTTCAGGAATGTAGCGAAAGCCGAAACTTCACAATATAACCCAAAAAAGCCAAAAATTCTCATACAAAGGAATGTGGGAAATTTGATTGCGGAGGTGCTAGCTTGAAGGACCAGTATATTTTAACTAATTAAAAAAAGAAGTAGAAAGAGAAGCACACGACAATAAGAAAATTTTCACGCGGAAAACAACTTTTTTCACTTTTCTTCGCAAACAATTACACCTTCCCTCATATTTTGAACAGCCGCAAAAATCAGGGTTCCATTACAAACATACTTTGATCTTGTACTTATTTTGACTGAAAGAAAACTTCATCCTCGTGCGGTATTATGCACCTGAGTGAACATACGTATATGTATTCACAAACGAAAAGCGTGCTTTACTTGTGGTTTCAAGTCTATACCAGAAAGTAAATTAGAATCTACTTTCATTTCTAGCTTGCTGATGAGCTTCCGCAATATGATTTAAAACGAAAGGCAAACTTAGCCAAAGAGGAGATAAAATGTGAAAAGATCTAGATTTGTGGCAATATTATATGATTTTGTATTAAATTTCTTTTATAAAAAATCGGTCAGTAACAATAAGGAAAGAGTGAATATAAATGACTAACAAAGGGAAACTGGTGAAAACCTTTAAAAAAATTTTTCGTCTTAAACAGTACTGAGCCAGTATATTTACTGTAGAGGACTGTTCCGGTTTTCCGGATGGAAATTTTTTTTTTTTTCATTTGACTTTCAAACGTATATGATAATTATTATTCAATACTAATTACTTTATTATATGAATTCTCATGAGAATGAAAAACTTAAAAAATCTAGGGTAAAATATATATCGTAAATTATTGTAAAAGCGATTACAGAATTCTCAGCCGAAAATGCTTTAAACCATTTTCCTGAGATTTCAAGTCGAAATATATTGCATTTTTAAGAAAATTTTTTTAGTCATATTTTTAAGAAGACATTTTACTTTTAGACCCGAAATGATGAATTTTCAACAAAAAAGTATAATTATCAAGCCAAAAAGATCAATCTTTTAGAAAACAGTTGAATTTTCAACCAAAAAAAGATGAATTTTCAATAAAAAAATAATAATTTTCTACCGAAAGATGAGTTTCCAATCCAAAGGATGAAATTCCTATATAAAAGGACAAATTTTCAGAAAAATTGTTAAATTTTCGACCAAAAAAATGACCTTTCAAGAAAATAATTTAATTTTCAACCAAATAGTAGAATCTTCAAACAAACAAAAATTAATTCTGAACCGAATAAATAATAGTAGACTTTTCAATTCATAAAAACTATCTTTTAACCATGAAAGAGGAATTTCTAACAAAAAAAGATAACTTTTCTGTCAAAATATGAATTTTCAATCCACAAGGACGGATTTTCTGTCCAAAAAGACGAATGTTCAACAAAACAGTTATATGCTTTAAAACGATAGATGACTCTTCAACAAAATAATTAAGTTTTCAACCAAACAGTACACACTGTAAAACATAAACTTTTTAAATGAAAAGAATAAATTCTCGACCAAAACAGATAACCTTTCAACCAAATAGTTGAGTTTTCAACAAAATAATGGAATTTTTCATCAAATAGTAGATTTTTTAGCCAAAAGAGATCCAGCTAGACTTCTCAATTTAAAAAAATTAACTTTCAACCATGAAAGATTTCTTTTTAACAGAATAGTTAAAACGAGTAAATTTTCGACAAAAAAAAATGTTCTTTTTAACAAAATAGATAAATTTTCAAATAAATGATGAAATTTTTCACCAGGTAGTGGAATTTTTAACCGAAAGGGATGAATGTTGGCCCAAAGATATAATAAGTAAACTTTTCAATTACAAATAAATTACTTTCAACCACAAAAAAATAAATTTTTAACCAAAAAAGATGAATTTTCAATTCAAAAAGACAAATTTTCGATCCAAAATGACAAATGTTAAAAAAACAGTTGGATTTAAGACCAAAAACAATTACTTTTCAACTGAATAATAAAATTTCTTAACAAAACAGTAGAACTTTCAACCAAAACAAATCAATTCTAAACCAAAAATATAATAGTAGAATTTTTAATAAAAAAATTGACTTTCAAACAAAAAAGACGACATTTCGACCAAAATATAAATTTTAAATCCAAAAGGACCAATTTTCTATCGAAAAAGATGGATTTTCAACGAAAAAATTAAATTTTTGATCAAAAGAGATAAATTCAGAACCAAAAATATAATAGTGTACTTTTCGTTTAAAAAACAAATCAATTTTCAGCCAAAAATAGTGTGATTTTCTTAATGGATTCTATCACTTCAGTTCTCATGTATCCAAAAAATCAAGAAGAAGGGGAAACAGAGTAATTTTTTTTTAACCGGAGAAAATATAATCTTAAATATAAAATGATGTTCGATATTTCAACCAAAATGTTTGATCACACTAAGCACAATTCCAAACAAATTTTTTTCAAAGCGTGAGCCGATATTTATTGCAAAAGTAAATTTTTATTCGTTTAATTAATAGAACTTTCTTAATACTGTGGCCTACTGCCAATTGTTGGAACAATTTTCCTTTGTTCAAAAAATGTATTACTTCATAATATCTCAAATTAATGGTATTTTCTGAATGCTATGATCTAATTATTGAATATGAAAACCTATTTCTGAATATTTACGAATAAATTTTCAAAATGAATAAGAGCAATTAAAAATAACGAGTATGTTCAAAAATATGTGTTTACATTTATGAATTAGGTCAATTCCCTTTTAGAATCTTCCTGTAAGAGACACTTCTGTATCTACCGAAATCAATAATGGAACATGGATGTTTAAATAAAATCGTTTTAACATCGGACAGAAACATGGCATTTCGTGGTTGCTTTGTTGATTCCTGTTTCAGGCAGTGACAAGCTCTCCAGGGAATTTCGCAATTACTCCCGTTGGCATTAGTCGTCTTAGGATGCGACATAGACGAATTAAAAATAGACGACAGCTGGAAAAGCAATTTACAGTTGACAACTTTTTGCAGTATTAAGTTTATCTTGAATTTTTCGGTAAAAGAAGGCAAATTTTAATAATTTTTTAAAATGTTTTTATAGTTTTATTTTGAGTCAGAATGTTCTGTTCATAATCACCTACAGGTAGTATTTCTTGACCGATTCAAGGTTTTTTTTATATATAAACAAATAAAGGTACAAAATTGGCCATTTTAGCTTCGTGAATTTGTATTTGAAGAACAAATGCAGAAATAAACTCTCTATAAGCTGAAATTATTGCATATGCACTTATAAAGCAGGAATAATTATAATAACACAAATATAATAATATAAATAAATATAATAATTCTATTCTGTTGGAATGACCTTTCTTGCAATGATTAACCAATAAAATTGATTGAAAAACGATTTACGTAATTGTTATAAGCATTTTGTAAAACAAAAACTAAAATTTATTTACAGAACATGGATATGAGACACTAAATAACACTTTGCGTAATTGTGAATAACAATTTATATAAAAAATGTCACAATCTGCTATTTAATTGTAGAACAAGTTATTTTTCTCTATTAATTTTTGTGATAAGCCTAATAGCGATATTGAACCAACTTAATTAATTAGCAATCGATATATCTACTTGTTATAGATAATGTTGTAGACAAAAAATATATACTTATCATTTTAACATAGAAAGAAGACCAGCAGAGTGACGTAACGATTTATATTCATAATAATATAAAGATTCTTATAAAAAACTTTTAATAAATAAATTAAGATTCAGCACTCGAATAAATCTTGGATTCTAATTGTTCTATTTGTTCTTCGATTTCTTGATCAACTTGATTCTATGTCACAATTAAGCTTAACACAAAAATAATTGAAAACGAAATAATTTTTTTCTATGATCAAACGGCGGATTGTGACATTTTTAATAGAAATTGTTATTAACAATTACGCGAATTCTTAATTAATGTCTCATATCCAGTTTTTGATGCACTGTGTATTGTCGTATGAGTTCAGTGGAAAGAACGTATCTTTTGTATGTAAAAATGATGAATGACCAGTTTTGTCACTTTATTTGTTTATAAATTGTTGCTCTGTAAGAAAATCAACAAATCGCAAGCGATATATCAATATACGCAACAAAGTGTCTAATTGAAATAAATTTAAATAAATTAGACAAACATTTAAAAACTTTAAAAATTCAAACAATTTCAGTAAAATTAGGAATGAATTTATAGGGATTTATGAGAATGAAAAGAATTGGAAGAAATTTGAAGAAATATGAGAAAATTTAGTAAGTGTAAAATGTGTTTAGAAAAATGCAAGAGAATTTAGAAGAATTTATTGAAATTCCTAAGAACCCAAAGGAAGTTTAAAAGACCTCAAGATGAATTGAACCAAAACTGAAAAAATCTGAAAAATCGAATAATTTGAGTGAATTTAGAAGAATTCGAGTGAATTAGAAACATTTAAGAGAACACTAAAAAGGTCAAAATAACTCAAAATAATTCGGGGTAATTTACGAATTAATCGGAATGAATTGCAAAAAAAAATTGGAAAATCATTTTAAATCTTTGAAACCCTATGAAATCACTCTTTTTTGTGAATAAATTCTTCTAAATTGATCAAAATATGATGAAATCCCTTGAAATTGTATTAAATCTGATGATATTTTCTAAAATCCTGAAAAATTTATTAAAATACCTTGAGAGCTTTTAAAATCCTTAAAAATCCTCAAGTTCCAGAAAATTTTAAGAAAACCCTTAGAATTTTTAAAATATCTCAAAACCTTATAGGCCCTGCACAAGCGTTCCATATCTTCCGGAATTCCAGAAAATTCTTTACAAACGTATGAAAATTTTTTGAGATCCCTTACAATAATTATATTCCTTGGAAATCCATAGAAAATTTTTGAAGCTTTTTAAAATTCCTTGGAAGCTTTTAAAATACACTGGAATTATTTAAATAATTTGAAATCTCTTCTAACTATTGAAATCTCTTTTAATTATTGAAATCTCTTCTAATTATTGAAATCAACTAAAAACTCCTCGAAAACTTTTCAAATTCCCTCAAATATTTGTAATCCTTTGAAATCTTTTGGAATCCCTTGAAACTTTTTTAAGCTATGTATGCCTTGTAATCATTTAAAATACCGTAAAATAATTTAAATCTTTTGAAATCCCTTGGAATTTTTAAAAGCTCTTGAAAGTTACTTTGAATTCTTAAGAACTCTCTAAAATCTGTAATTAATTGGAATCGCTTCAAATGATTGAAATTCTATTTAAAAAACCCTAAGATATTTTAAGACCTTTAAAATCATTTGAAATCCCTTGATATTTTTTAAAGCTCTTAACAATTTTCGAGAATTTTCAAAAACACCCTCAAATCTTTGCACAAAATTTTTAATTCCTTTAATTAATTGATATATATTAAAAACTCCTTGGAATCTTTTGAAAGATCCTAAAATCTTTAAAATTATTTAAATCTTTGGGATCTAATGGGAAATCCTTGAGCAAAGTATTGAAAATCCCTTGAAATTCCCCGTTTTTTATAAATAAATGCTTTGAAATCCATTAAAATATTATTACATCTCGAAAAAATAAAATGAAATCTAATGGTATTTCCTGAAATACTGAAAAATTTATTAAAATACCTTAAGAGCTTTCAAAATCATCTAGAATCATTGAAATTCTCGAAAATCTTATAAAAAATGTGACTGAAGTGATATTTTCATTTTAAAGCCCTGATTTACAGAAATTCCCTGATTTTTGCAAATTTTTCATAATCCTTGGTTTTTCGCTTACTTTCCCTGACGAGTAAAATTTTCTGACTTCTCCCTAATTTTTAGGTTTTTCTTGATCTGCGGCCACCCTTTTGTATACATATTATATTTCAAACTGTTCAATTTTCAAGGCTCAAATAACAAAGTTTAAATTTCATGATAAACTGATCAATTGAAAACCGGATTAAAACTTCTTGGAAATAATACTCTTTTCAATTATTTAAAGGCTTCGAATTTAAAATTCGAATTCTCAAATCTAATACTTGAAAAAAAAATTCAATTGTGAATCTTTGATTTTCTTATTCAGTCACACATTCAACTTATATGAAGGAGAAACTTTGTCACTTGTAATTAGTATTACATATAGTATCAGTTCTGAGTAGTATTTAACGAATTTTTCAGTTTGCAAAAAATATTATAAAATCGTGAAAAAGGCTGCAGAAAAGTTCCATCTCATAAAAATTTATTGTTACTGAATGTTTTATTGTTTGTTCTTTATAATTCATGGGGGATGAGAGGATGTGTGCTGAAGTGCCTATGAGAGTGGCGAAGTCTTGAATACAGAAGCATAATTTTTATTTGCTCTGTGGCCGTAGAAAAAGTAGAAGTTGATTAAAGTTTCAGCAGTTGCTTCTCTCCAACAGAGAGTAGTTCAAAAGTCTTTGACTAAATAACTAAAAAATATACACGTACTCTAAAACCTCAAGCAGTTGTTTAAAATAGAAAAATAAATAAGCTGAGTTGAAGAATTTCAAGCCAAAATATTACTTACTAGTTAACTTAAATTACTTAAATTACTTACTTAATTATTCGAAAAAAGGTTTACCCTGCGATTATTGCATTTCCAATTAAGAATAAAGCACACTACAATAAGCAAACAAAACTATGATTCGAATCTTAAATTTTACAGTTTAATCACTTCAAACAAAAATTATTTGAGGCATTGAGTTTGATATGTTCACTTTGGAACAAATTTGAGGCAAAAATTTAAAATGTTGTCTCTGTTTTGTAGATTTTAAATTAAAGTTTTCAATTTTGGAAATATCTAATATCATTATAAAAAATTAAATTAGTAAAATATCTAAAATTTCATTTTTAATCTGCTAACTTTTCATAGCTCTAAATATAAAACTCTTAATTTTGAAAAAACAACTGAAATTTTTCATTTTAGCGCTTTGAAAGCTGTGAATTTAAAATTTAAAATTTGATATTTTACACATTTTCACCACTTGAAATTCAAAATTGGTCAATTTTGAACGCTCTAGAATTTTATTAATGGCCCAATTTTAAATTGTAAAATTCATTAATTGCTAAGTCTAAATATAAAGTTCTCTTCATTTTTATAGCTATTCTATAAGTATTCATCATTTACAGGTTTTTATGCCCTCAAATTTTCAGCCTATAATGGATTCTCTATAATTTTTTTCGCGAATATAGAAAATTACTATAGGAAATCATTACAGAAAACTCACATCTTATAGTTAAATTATAATTGTTTGCAGAGGATACAATTTTGAAATGTTTCAAAATCAAATAATTTTTAAAATATTTTAATATAAAATTATTCTATTCAAATTGATTTAAATTCAAAATTCCAGATTCTTTTTCAACAAATTTGAGAATCTTTTTAAATGTTTTGAAATCTTCTTAAATATTCTTCCAAAATTATATTTTTTTCAAAAATAAGAAGTCAATTTTATCTTTCCTAGGAATCTTAAGAAAATTTGTTCATGCTCTTGAAACTTTTCAGAACTCTTAAAAAGCTTCTAAATTTTCTATTCAAAATCTTTCAAAATCTACTTTTTTAATTGTTACATAAATTTGTTCACCTTCTAAATTATTATTGTGCCTTTTCGAAACTTCTGGATATCTCTTAAACCTATTCGAATTTTTTGTAATCTTGCGACATGGAAAAATTTGGTTCTAAATTCAACAAACTTTTTCAAAGTTTTAGAAAATTTCTAGTGGTTCAAAACCATGTGCTAAGTCTGCGCTAAGTCTCCGATGATGAATTTTTAAATTAATTATCATTCTAAAAAGTGCAAAAATAGTTTAAATGAACTCCGGGGTGAAAAATAAGTCAACACAAACACCTTTATTGATTGAAATCACACCCAAGGGCTTCAACCTACTCCTACGCAAAATATTAAGTCTCATTCATCCTAATTAAGTGTGTCCACTGAGACCAGTCTTCAAATGTTTCTTTGGACACCCAAAACAACATATCAAAAAATAAAAAATAAATTGGAGATGAAGAAAACTGTTGAGGAAAAAGAAACAAACTACTAATAAACTAACCCAATTAGGTGTACCCATTGAGACTGGTCTTAAAATTTGTCTTTATGAACCATAAACAACAAAATTGGTGAAAATCGCCCGAATTAGTTGTACCTATTGAGACAGCTCTTAAAATTTCTTTCTGGATACCCCCAACAACATATCAAAAAATTAAAAAAATTGTAGATGAGAAAAACATTTGGGTCAAAAAACAAACACGGTTAACGAAAAAAAATTGTGAAAATCGCCCTATTTCGGTGTACCCAACGCGACCGGACTTCAAATGTGTTTTTAGGCACCATGAATAGAATATCAAAAAATAAAAAAATTTTAGATGAGGAAAACTTTTTGGGACAAAAAAACGAGAATAACCCTAACAAAAAAAATTCGTGAAAATCGACCTAATCGGTTGTGCCCATTGAAACTGGTCTCACAGTGTGTCTTTGAACATGCCAAATAACACATCAAAAAATAAAACAAATTGTAGATGAGGTTATGCTACCTTCAATATGCATGATATTGCTTATCGTACATTAAATCTAAACAAAACCGGCAAGGAATCTTGGCTTGACGGTGATGTCATAAATTGCTTTTCAGCTATAAACTCATCATCGCCGGACAATGTTGTGTACGTGTCAACATCATTGACACACATGATTGTAGGAGGTCTTTAAAAAAAAAGAAAAATATCCTTAATGTTCTATATGCAAGTTACAAAACTCCCAGAATCCGGCAAATCAATGCTGCCGTACACGGAGAGACTTTTGGTATTAATATTTCTTTTATCGCATATTCATAATTAAAATAAAATATACGAATTTAGGGATAATCGAGGTACGGTTAGAAAAAGTCGAATAGTGACTATGAAAATGCAGACTAATATTTATGATTGGAATAAATCGTAAGAATATAAGACTCTTACACACACAGAATAACGAAAATTGGTATAGTGCTTTGAAAGAAACGAAACAAACGCTTTGCAATCTTTCTAAACCACTATACGAAAAATGGGGGTCACGTGATCTTGTATTTCACGCTGGCGCATGGCAAAAAGAAAGACGGGTGGAAGTGTATGAACGCACACTACTACATGGGCTACAAATACATCTTTAGATATATTTGTGTATTCTTTGACGCCGCTCGCTGGCTACAGTGTGGTTTGTTTACGAATCCTATATTAACACCTATACGCATATATAAAACTATCTTATATCTATAAATCGCACGCATTACGCTGAGACTTATGATTCTTTCTGCCCTTATATACTAACCAGTGAAACGAATCGCTACTTGTGAGAAACTAATAGTGCTGGGGCAAAAATTTTAGGTGCCCCGGACTTTATTATATATTCATATTGATAATTTATATGCCTATAAACTATAATTAAATAAATACACTTTTAACGCGACTAACATTTGCATGAAAAATTTGGTTTCAGAAACTTAAGGGCATGCTCTCCGGTGATCACGTGACCAAAACAGTCCTTACTGATTATGAAATTTTTTTTGGTGTTCACCATGTCCAAACGCAAAGATACATTGCTCTCAAAATTTGGAATATAGAAAATGAGACAATAAATTGCGTTTGTATATTTAGTTTCAGTAATAATTTTGAAAAAAATTTTCCATGTAAAAAATAAATGTGGAAAATTTCATAACCGAGCTTGGTTATGTGATCTCTACTTTACCGACGTTGAAATGCTCCAAAAATAATGACAGGTTACGTGTGTGCAGATACTTATTTTTTGATTTGCAACAAATGTGCATGGTAACGTTGCAACGAATGTGCAACGAATGTGAATGGTAATAATTTTGAAACAAAATTTCCATGTAAAAAATAAATGTGTAAAATTATTTTCATTTTTTTTTGGTGCTCGCTACGTCCACACGGATTGACATATCGTGTTTAGAATTTGAACGATTGAATAAAAAGCACTAGAGAACGTTTGTATACATCAATATGTTTATTATTTCAAGGAAATTTCATTTATAAATTGATAAAATAGGATATTACCATTCGAGTTGCAGCACGTGCAGGTAATGTTTGGTTTGATGCATTTCAGATTTTTTGATTCACGTATGTTGATAACTGACACAAATTTTGGACTAAGTCGTCTGAATATTAAAAAAATCAATATATACAACAACACTTGCACACTCCTTGCAAATCAAAAAATAAGTATCTGCACACACGTAACCTGTCATTATTTTTGGAGCATTTCAACGTCGGTAAAGTAGAGATCACATAACCAAGCTCGGTTATGAAATTTTCAGGGATAGGGAGCAAGGTGACGCTCGCCACTTTTCTCTTCTCTAGGCAGAGAGGAGAATATAGCAGGTCTGCATCTTGTCTCCTCCGCCTATGAGTTGAACGAGTTAACGCGACGCCATGAATCGCGTTGAGGGGACTGAAAACATTTTCTTGGTGGGTCCCGTCCCGGACCCGTAAGGGGTCTGTGGCCAGCTGTGGCGTTCGCCTCTTCTTGAGGAATGACATAGACATGCGTTGAACGTTAACGCTTTACAGTGCGTTATGCCCAACTCTCTCGAGTCAAACGCCGCAAGGCGTGTTGTGTAATATCGAAGGAAAGGAGTTGACACGGGATGCCGGAGAACTCTCCGCAAAAGTGGCCGCTATACGAATCCTGCCGTGAGTTGAGCAGCTTTTTCAGCTCCTCACCAGCTCCTCACGGAGAAAATGGACATGGATTTTTGGCATATAAAATGTATATCTATTGCTGAAAATTTATCTTTCTTGGTTGAATTGAACTTGGCTCGATGTAATATTACATCTTTACCAGTTGAAATATCAACTATGACCATTTTTGTTGAGAAATCATCTTTTATGGTTGAAAATTCAATCATTTGTTTAAAATGTTAACAACTACCTTAAAAATTCATCTGTATGTATCTTTTTAATTGAAAATGGAACTGTTTGTTTCTGTTGAAGATCCAACTATTTTCTTGATAATTGGTCGTTGTTGGATGAATTTGACTGCTTTTGATTTACAATTAGAGCATTTTTGGTTTAAATATTTCCATTAATACACTTCTTCTTGAGAAGTCATATATGTTTGTTGCAAATTTAACTATTTTGTTTAAAATGTTACTATTTCGTTAAAGATTAACTTCTTTTGGTTGCAGATTAGGGTGGACCAAACAATTTTATTTAGAATTTGTATGGGGACACACCACAAATTTGTTCCAAACCAAAGAAAAATAAATCCACATTTTTGGCTTTAAAAAAAGTACTTTAACATGTATTTCCAGTAAGAAAAAATACGGTTTTTGTAAATCTTATTCAAAATCCTCAATATTATATTTATCGAGTTGAAACTCAACATTTCTCTTCACAATTAGCCATAGAATACGAATAAAATATGACTTTTCAAATACCAAGACCAGAAGTCTGTGTTACAGGGTCACAAACAAACCCCATAAGTGAAAAAATGGATTTTGCGAAGTTTGTCGCGGTAGTTATGACTGTCTTTATTAGGGAAATTTATTTCTAACACATGAAAGACCATCTCATACTGATGATTAGATGTTCACATAACTTTTTTAAACAATTTATTATTGTTTTTAGCAATTTTCTTATAGAATGGATTTAGAAAGACGCGGTATTTCCAGAAATTTTCCATTTCTTGTCCAATGTTTAATTAGAGGGCAGTGATAGTTCATCAATGTTGACAATAGAGATTGTTTAAACAATCTATCATTAATGTTAATAATATAATATTAATTTCAATATAATACAATAATTAATAAATCACTTTTAGTCAAATTTTCAATTAAGATAAGGTAACTGATTAATTAGAGTCTCGAAAGTTAATTGTTTAGACAATTTATCCTGATTGATAATAACATTATATTGGAATAATGCTAAAAATATGCTTTTCTTTCCAAATTTCTGACTTTTGGTCGAATTTTCATTTGGAGTGAAGTAATAATGACTTCAAGTTAACAACATAATTGTTTAAACAATTTATTATCATTGTTAATAATATTGTTTGAACAGGTATTGAATACCATTCCAAAAATCATTTTTGTTGTGGTTGACTTATTATTTGTTCATAAACAAAAAGCCAGAAATTTCAGAAAAAACCGCATCTTTCTAGCATTATTGAAACATAATATTAATTTACTTGACTCCAGTTAATTGTTTAGCTTATCCTCATTGAAAATTTGACTATAAGTGAATTTTTGTGTTTCAACTACAACTTTGTAGGATTTTTTCGAAGTGAATATTATTAACATTAATAGTAATAATTAATAACAATAATAACAATAACAATAATTATTAAAAATTACTCCTGCTAACATTGATAAACTATCACTTTCCTGTAATTTAAAATTGGACAACAAGTGGGACATTTTCTTTAAAACCGCGTGTTTTTAACTGAATTCTAGGAGAAAATTGCTAAAGACAATAATAAATTCTAATGGGTGTCCCCATAAAAATTGAAAAAAAAATTTCCCATGCATTTTGGGACAAACCTGTTGGAGACACATTTATGTCGTTGAAACTTGACATTTTTGGTTGAATTTTTTATTTAAATACATTTTTCAACTTACAATTAAAGTATTTGCTTCAACATTCATATTTGTAGGATTTTTTTCTACTATTCCATTACGAAAAAGTATTGTAGGACAATATATATAAATATATATAATACACCTATAATGATTTCTCTATCATGAATTTCCTTCACTTTTTTCGTCATTATACGAATCATGGGAATCATAGTAATAAAACTAATCGCCAAAAACTTATAAGAAATTGATTATCGAAACATCACTATATAATAGTAATAATAATAATTATTATTTTCCGATGATACTTTTTTGCAATGTTCTGGTGAGAATTCATCTCTTTGTTTGAAAATTTAAACATTTGGTGTAAAAATCATCTTCTTTCGTGTAAAATTCATCACGGGGACTTATTAGCGTCGACCTACTGTTTCCCAGCTTCCAGGCTAGGAGAAACACCCTCATATATATATGAGGGTGTCTACTCAAATCCGGGAAAAAAATTCCCTGACAATTCCAGGTTTTCTCCAGGTATCCCAAGTTTTTTCCAGGTATAATTTTTCACAGCATGTAGCCATTCAAATATTTCGCATATTTAAAAACAATCCACTCGGATATGTATACAGTTTTGCGGATTTATTGTAAATAATATTTGTTTTCCAGTTTCTAGGAATTCAATTAATATTACAAGATATTCTTAAATATTTTAACACGAACGAATAATTAAATAATCAAATAATACTAAAAACCTAATCAACCACTAAAATATGCAGACCATATTTTTGTAAAATTAATGTAGGCACTATGTATAAATCAATTTGAACCATTTAAATTCTTCACTTTTCAAGTAAAAATGTGGATTTTCAAAAAGATAGATGAATTTTAAACCAAATATTTGAATTTTCAACCAAAAACATTAATTTGTTACCAAAATATACGATTTTTCAAAACAATACATTAATTCTCAATTCGAAAATTGAATTTTTAACTGAAAAAGATCATTTTTCAAACAAATAGCTGAATTTCAAACAAAAAAAGATCAGTTTTCAACAAAAATGAAAAAGTTAAATTTTCAGTTAAAAAAATGAATTTTCCAGGAACAAAAAACATTTATTTTAAAAAAAAATTTAATTTAATTTTCAACCAAGTAGTTTTATTTTCAAGCAAAAAGATAAATTTTCAACTAAAATGATGAATACTTAGCAGGAATACTTGAATTTTAAACCAAGAAAACGAATTTTCTACCACACACGATTTTTCAACCAAATAAATGAATTTTCAACTGAAATGATTAATCTTTAACTGAAATAGTTGATTTTTTGACCAAAAAAAAAATAACTAATTTGCAACAAAAAAAAAATAATTTTCAACAACATTGTTACATTTTCAAACAAAGTGATGAATCTTCAACTGGAATAATTGAATTTTCAACCAAAAAGATTAATTATCTAAAAAAAACGCGTTTTTTCAAAAAAAAAATCACTTTACAATGAAACAGCTGATTTTTCAACTAAGAACTATAAAATTTCAAACAAATCCCTGAATATTGAACTAAAAAAGATCAGTTTTCAACCAAAAATGAAAGTTAAATTTTCATTTCAAGAAATTAATTTTCAACACAAAAAAAAGTTATTTTAAAAACAAATTCAATTTAACTTTCAACCAAGTAGTTTTATTTTTAAGAAAAAAGATCAATTTCCAACTACAATGATGAATACTTAGCTGGAATACATGAATTTTAAACCAAGAAAATGCATTTTCTACGACAAAAACGATTTCTCAACAAAATACATGAATTTTCAACGGAAATGATGAATCTTCAACTGGAATAGTTGATTTCTTAACCAAAAAGAAGAATTTTCAACCAAGAAGATTAATTTTTACTACATGAGACGAATTTTGAATAAAATACATGAATTTTAAATTGAAAAGATGAATTGGCAATCAACAATTGAATAGTTAAACTTTCACTTAAAAATTAATGTTTAACATTAAATTACAAACAACAAGATTAATTTTCAATCCATAGGATTAATTTCTACTAAAAAAGTGAAAATTTTCTAAAAAAATAATAAATAATCAAATAATAATAGAATGAAAAAATAATAAAAAAGATAATTTTTCAACTAAATATTGAATAGTAACATTTTCAATAACAAAAATAATTTTGAACAAGAAGAAAACAAACAAATTTTCAACAAAACAGTTAAAGTTGCAACAGGAATAGTTCAATTTTCAGTAAAAAAATTAATTTCCAGCCAGAAACGCGGCAGGAACAAGCCAAAGGAGCAAGGCGAAGAAGGCGTATAACGCTTCGTGAAATCGTTTTCTAGAGAATCTAGAGGAGTCAAGTCAGATTTATACATGTCAACCCATGAACTTCCCGTACAGAAATTTTGATGGGGTCCTGGTGGGGTCCTCGCCAGTTTGCCCTTGTTCTAGTGTGGTCCTGGTCTGGAAAGCTGACACGGACCCTACGAGGAACGTCACGCTTGCACTTGCAAACGCCCCATGTAGGGAAAACTCGTCCGGCCCTTGGATGGTTTTCTTAGATTTACCCTAGGTTAATTTTTCTTTCCCCCAATTTCGAATTGAAATTAAATCTTTATTTTCGAAAAGTACTCTGTTAGGACAGACCTAGTACTGACTGAACCAATAATGGAACAATTTCATTACTGGGCCAGTACTGCAGCTTAGCAGCACCCACTACTGCTATACTCTAACGATATGACAAAAAGGTATTTAAAAAATAAATATTAATTTGATTGCGAGTATTTGACTTTGAATATGAATGGTCCTGTGTAGAGTGAATACATATAATACCATTTTTAATATTATATTACAAATAAAATTTCTAACGCTACGGGGTATCGAACCTACATCTATACCTGAATCTATCGCTTAGCAGTCGGGAGTCTTAACCATTGCGCTAAACTTAAAAGTTGAAACGTTATGAAAAAGCCATCCTCATAAGCTACAGCTTAAAATGTTAAAAGACAAAATTTTAAACTTTTGTTTTCTAATCAAATATTTGTTATTATACGACGATATGTGAATGTGAAATATATGAACTGTTAACAGGAATATCAATAAAATAATTTTTAAATAAATAATTTAAATCGATTACAATTTTTCTTCGTGTAATATTTTGTATTTTGGCAATTTAGACTACTTTACAACTTTCTACAATGACAGGAAATGTAATTTTTTATGAACATTTGAAATTTTTAACGACGGAACTTCGAAATTTGATCGTGAACTTTGACAATTTTTTAATAGAAATTTTTTTTACACTTTCGTGTAAAGTTTGGTTGTTAGGTGTGTTAGACCATTTTTAAATGTTTAAGATTGACATAAAATGTAATTCTTTCTGAACATTTTCAATTTTACATAAAGATGGAACTTAAAATTTTTTTCTTGAAAAAAAAAACAGGACAAAAGTTGTTTTCGCGATAGTCTCTTAGATATTCACTACGCAAGGTACTATGATAAAATATAGGTTATGTTTCTGAATTCGACGTTGCCAAGTATTCCTGGAGACTTCCCGACTTGGGTTTTCAAAAGAAAACCCCTCCAATTCCACTGAATGAAAACTTAACATACCATCTGTATCTCAATATTATTTTATTAATTTTTAACTAGAACAGCGAGAAAATATTTATAAGTAATGACAGAATACTTGTATGTGATTGCCTGATTATCGCCACACTTGATTAAAATTTTTTTATTAAAAATAGAAAACCTGAAGAGGGCCTTGTCTAAACCCTACTTTAATTGGGGCTAAATAGGGCAATTTCTGCACGGGTTGGGATACCTGGAAAAAACCTGGAATTGTCAGGGAATTTTTTTCCAGGATTTGAGTAGACACCCTCATATATATATATATATATATATATATATATATATATATATATGCAGTGTTTTTGCTGCTCTAGGACCTAATTTATTAAAGTTATTTTAGTTTTGAATCGTTTTTTATCGATTTCAAAATAAAAATGAATTTTCAAATTCCAGAACAAAGTTTTTTGTTTAACTAATTAATATACATATTCCGCAACACAATGCAAAAGGTTTCATCAAAATCTGTCGAAAGTTCATGGGTTGACATGTATAAATCTGACTTGACTCCTCTAGAAAACGATTTCACGAAGCGTTACTCGCCTTCTTCGCCTCGCTCCTTCGGCTTGTTCCTGCCGCGTTTCTGGCCGGGGAGCAAAGCCAGATACAAGGGTCTGGCTGTCATTCGCGGCCAGATACGCGGCTCGAGCAAGCCAAGCGAGCAAGGCGAGAAAGGCCAAGTCCCTGTTCTCCACAGCAATTCGCTTGCGTTGAAGAGTACAACGGTAGACCCTTCAGTTTCTCCTAGCTTGTAAAATTTAAAGCTACGCTTTAAATTTCATACATTTCAAATCGAAATGTATTACATTTTCAACAAAGTTTCTAACTTTCAATTATTTAGCATCGAAGCAAAACAAGATTCAATAGAGTTTACTTGCTAACTTGCATATTTCACGATTGTTCTGTTTTCGGCTAATAGTAATAAACAAGATTATTTATTTCCGAAAAAAATGAATTTCTTTTGTTGAAATATCAACAACTACATTTTTCGTTTATAATAAATTAATTTTGTTGAAAATTCGTTATTTCTTTAACAGAAAATGAATTTTAAAAATTGAAAATGTAATTATTCTAGTTGAATATTGGTGAAAAATTGATCTCTTTAGTTGAACAAATTATCAAATTTCACTATAAAATTGTAGGTTGAAAAATTACAATTTTTACTTTAAAATTCAACTATTCCAGTCAATGTTTCATTATTTTAGTTGAAAATTCATAAGCTTGGTTGAATATTGATTTGTTTAACTACAAATTGAAACTAAAGAATAGAATTTTTATGTTTAAAAGTCATATTTTTTGTTAATTAACTATTTATTAGAAAAATGATGTTTTTTAGGTCAAAATAGAAATATTTAGTTGAAAATTCATGAATGTTGTTGAAAAATCATCTTTTTGTATTGAAATTAATCTTCTTATTTAAAAATTCATCTTTTTGGTTTCAAATTCAACTATTCCAATTGAAGATTCATCATTCTATTTGAAAATTCATCACTAAGCTTGAAAATTAATTTTTCCAATTAAAAATTCAACTATTCCATTATTGGCTGAAAATTGATAGTTTTTAGTTAAAGATTCAACTATAAGGATGAAAATTGTTTGTTGTTCAAAAATCCTCACTATTAGTATTAATTATTTTGTCTGGAAATTCATCTTTTTTTTT
>CAKNXH010000592.1:7535-19455 GCA_932178445.1 Andricus quercusramuli
TTGCATCAAGGGCCTTAAGCTCGTTCTTCGTCCATTGAACCATCCCAAACAAGTAGATTAGAACAGGGACGGCAAGAATGTTAGTCGCAGATACCTTGTTCAACGCCGACAGATTGGAAGACCAAATCTGTCGAAGAAGATGCTTGTATCTGGTTCGGAGAGACTCCTTCACTGATGTTACGTCCTGAATGCGGCTTTGAGGTACGCCCAGGTATGTATAGGTTTCTCTAGTATTGAGATGTCTAATAACACTTATATCCACAAGCTCAGGGTCCTTGGGAACGCCAGTAATCTTTCCTTTCTTCAGATGAATTTTGGCACCCTTGTCCTAACAAAAGTCCATTTCAATCTCTCCTGTGTAGTTCTTGACGATATTTATAGCAGATTGATGTTTGCTTTTACCAGAGGCATAGATCTTCAGGTCATCCATATAAAATACAGAGGTATCCAGGAGAATTTCGTAGTGCGAGAGATACGAATAGGGGCAGAAGTGTGATGTAAAAAAGCAAAGGGCTCATGGTATCACCTTGAAAGACGCCCCTCTGGAAGGTAACGTTGTTCGTAATCAGACGACCATTTCTAGATGATATAGTAAATCGAGTTTTCCAAGGTGCCAGTGTTATTATTATTATTATTATACCATTAAGCCATTTCCCTTTCGGGGTAGGCGTGACTTACTCGGTTGGAAAGTAGTGGGATAGGTATATAGGTGTAAAGTAGGTCGTTATATGGTATAAGGTAGATAGGTATATAGGTATATGTGTTATGGTATAGATATTTTAGATTGATCTGGAGTTTTCGTGTTATTTATTCAAATAACGCGTTCACTCCGCAACACTGCTCCGACCCAGGTTGCTGATCAATCTCTCTAGCGATCACCCCAAGTGAGGAGCCTCACAAAATTGTTATGTATGGTTCCCCACTTGGGCCCATTAGTATCCAAGGTCTTTGTTTCAGGCATCATTCACTCTATTGTCACTCTGCTTATAAACTATTTGTCACCACACATTTCTGTCCTGGCATACTACTCTAGCTTCATTTACGTCCATGCATTTCTTCATGCAAGCTCTTCTGTTCCTATGACTTCTTATGTCTCTTCGGATCAATGTCTCATTTACAGATTCTAACCATTCTTTCGGCGGTCTACCTCTGGGCATTCTGCCATTTACTTTACCTTTATATACTTGCTTCGTCAGTCGTTCATTTTTCATTCTTTCAAGATGTCCGAACCATCTTAACTGATTTCTTTCCCATATGTCAACTAGCGTGTCTCCTGTACCACATTCTTTGAGGATTATCTCGTTTCGGACTTTGTCCATCAGTGTTTTTCCGCATATTATGCGCAGAGGTTTCATGCCGATCACGTTGATTTTTCTCCTGTCCTTTTCTTGACAGGTCCATGCCTCGCTACCGTATAGTACAGTCGGTACGAAAATAGAGTTATGTATGGCCATTTTAGCTTTTTTTGATATGTTTTTATTTGTGAGGATGGACCTTGCTCTACCGATAACCTCCTTACCCTTATTTATGCGCCTATCTAATTCCCCATCTATTTTTCCGTCGCTAGTGAATGGACTACCTAGATATACGTACTTGTCAACTTGTTCTAATCTCACATCATTTAGGACAATGTTGCATATTGTTTTCTCACTTTTTCCCTCAAAAACCATGACTTTCGTTTTATTCACGTTAATTTTGAGGTCCATGTTCTTCATGCTTGTGTTAAGTTTATTCAACATTCTTTGCAAGTCTTCGACTGATTCTGCCATAACAATCTTGTCATCTGCGAAAGCCAACCCACGTACTTTGACGGTTTCGAGATCTATACCTTTTTCGTTGAAGAGGGCAGTTCTTAGACACTTATCCATGAATATGATAAATAGCCACAAGGACATAACGCATCCTTGTTTCACGCCTTGCATTATATCGAACCAGTCACTCAGTTTCCCATTTACCCTTACACTTGCTTTACTACCCGTATATATTGTTTTTATTGCTTGTAGGAGCCCTCCATTCACTCCATACTCTTTAAGGACTTCCCAAAGTTTACTTCTATTTACCGTGTCGAAAGCTTTTTCTAGGTCAATAAATGCACAGAAAACTTTCTTTCCTACTCTCAAGCTTTTTTCTGTGATCTGTCTTAGGCTAAATATCTGATCTGTACATGATCTTCCTGGCATAAATCCACTTTGGACTTCCCATATCTTCTCTTCTGTAATTTCCATTACCCTACGAATAAGTATTTTTGAGTATATTTTACTTACGGTACTTAGTAGGCTGATACCTCTGTAATTACTGCAGTTGTTTTTATCTCCCTTTTTATATATTGGTACAATAATCGCCTTTCTCCAATCGTCTGGGATTTCTCCTGTCTCGAAACATAAATTTATCAATTCGCACAACCTGTGAGGTATGTACTCGCCACCGTATTTAAGCATTTCAGCGCTAATAATGTCTAAACTAGCAGCCTTACCGTTTTTCAAGTTCTTAATTATATCTCTGACCTCAGTGACACTGACTTTTTCAATTGGGTTTTCTATTGCATTATGTTCAATGTCGTAGTTTTGTTGCCCTATATCTTCACCTCCTAATAGTTCTTTAAAAGAGTCTTTTAAAGCGTCTACTATCCCGTCTATATCATATAGCATTTCACCTTTGCTGTTTCTCATGCTAAAAAACTCTGTACTTTTACTTCCCTTCATCTCTTTAAATAATAGTTTCATAATTCCTTCAAAGCAGTTTTTTATTTTGTCCTCTTCTTCTGTTCTGGTTTTCTCTTTACTCTCTTTAACTAGACGTTTAATTTTCCTCTTTTTGTGTCTAATCATTTTTGAGTCTATTTCTCTCCTCATCGCTAAGACCTGTCATGTTCAACGTTCTTTTGTACGCTTCTTTCTTTTCTTGTTGGGCTGCCGCAATTTCATCGTTCCACCACGCATCGCCAGACTTTTTTCCTACCCTCGCCATACCACACACTTCAATCGCAGTTTCAACAATGGTATCCCGCAATAAAGCCCACGCACCTTCTACATCTTTGTTCCTTTCAAGCGACTCCCAAATTGCCTTATCTATGCGTTCGTTTATCTTATTCTGAAAATCTATTCGTAATTCCGGTTTCTGTAAATTTTCGACCTTGATTCGCGTTTGTTTCGTTTGTTTGGTTCTCTTTCTTCTCCACCCCCGCCCTAAGTTCATCCTGGAGACTAAAATGTAATGATCAGTATTGCATTCGGCCCCCCTCATGACTCTTGTATCTGTAACTAGTTCTCTTAGTCTTTCATCTGCAATAACGAAGTCAATTATACTGCGGTTATTTCCTTTACACCAGGTGTAAGTATGGATCATTTTATGTCGAAACCAGGTATTTGTAATAAATAGGTCCTTCTCTAAGCATAAGCTAACTAATTTTTCCCCGTTATAATTTTTTCTTGTTGGATCCCCAAAATTACCTAGTACCCCTCCTGTATCTGTATCCGGACGTTGGACGCCGACCCATCCGTTCATATCTCCTAACAAAATTATTCTTTCACCTTGGTCGCAAGTACTTATTGTATCATTTAAAGTGTCCCAGAAGGCGTCCTTAACTTCCCTCGAATCGCTATCAACTGGTGCGTAGCACGCTATGATAAATAGTCTTCTGATTCCTACTTTCATTCTAGCCCATAGCAATCTGGGTCATACAAAATTATGCCCTATGAGATGCTGTCTTGCTTTTTCATTCATAATTAAACCGACCCCTTGACTACGATGTGATTCGCTATCTACTCCTGACCATATTTCACAACCGCCTTCCAACACCCCGTTTTCTATTTTTATAAATTCGCGACCCTTTTTCTTCGTCTCAGGTACACAAAGAATGTCTAGTTTCCTTACGTGCATAGTTTCTCGTAGTTCTCTTATCTTAAGATCATTCACTCCTCTAGCATTCCAAACACCCAGTCTCCATTCATCACCCGAAACACCACCTTTACGTTTACCGTGTGCATGCCTTTGGTCAATCCGAGTTTCAGTCCTTTCTGAGGCTACTTTATTGTTTGTATTATTCATGTTTAGATTGCACTCCCAACTATCACCTGTATGCGCGAGATCTTTTTTTGCGAGTCGAAATCATGTCCGAATTAAGCAGTGATTTGTCTCATGGTGGAGTCAATCTGTAACGTCAGTCCCACCAAAACTTCTGTTACTGGGGGAGGGGGGAGGGGGGATAAGGACATGAGAAAGGAAGCCGAGAGTCTCAATAGGTGGGTGATTTCTGCTGATAAGGTCACCAGCCTTAAGCAGCGTTCTATTAGATAGGAGTTGATATGTTCCCGTTTGCCGATTGCCGGCCGACCTCTAAAACACGAGCCAAATAACACATGCGTTTCATTCCCTCTCTTTCCTTTTTTTTTTTTTTTTTTTAAGTTTGACCGTTGAAAATGCTGAGTGTTTTAAGATTTAGTAAATACTTTCGGGTGCATAAGAATGAGAACAAAAATCTGGAAATCCTGCGCAGTCCTGGATTCACTGTAAACAAATTTTTGAAAAATGAGTAAAATATTATTATAAAATTCAGTAGAAAGCATTACAGCAATCCTTGAAAAACGAAATTCCTTTGAAATCATCTCACCATATCCAAAATATGGGGAAAAATTGTATTTTAGTAAAAATTAAATTAAAATCGTTATATACAGTAGATTTATTGCCAATCATTGGATCATTGAACTCTAGGTTGTTGGAAGTCTTCTATCAGTCAATAAAGAGAATCTGTAGGATCCAAAGAAACCCTCCAGGAAGAATATCAAATAATTAAGGAATGATCTTTACTGATTCATAGACTACCGTCGATGAAATTCGCGATTTATCTCAAACGGAATTTCAAGATTCTTCAACCCTTGTGTGCACACACGGATACCCGGGTATCCACCACGGTACATTTGTGCATGGAAGTGGAGTAAAAGTTAAGATTTTGCTTGGAACCTCTGAGTCGTCGTTATTTATCTCAATTCTCAGCATATGATATATTTAGAATTCCTTAAGGATTTTTAAAAGAAAATTATCGATTTCAAAGTATGTGTCGCGGACACAACCAGAATAACCAGCATCCCACAAAAAACTCAACTTCGTGTGGATTATTAATTTCTCATCTCAGCACGTTAGGGTTCTGACATAACCTCAAAAAACCTCATGAAAAGTCTCTTTTTCGGGTCTGAAGGTCAGACCATGTTGACTATATGTTTTGGGGGTCGCTGAATCTGAATCTGAGGCCCAAAAACCCCCAGCACGTCAGGGTTCTGACAAAACCTCAAAAAACCGAATAATTTTTTTTTCGCGTCCAGGGGTCAGACTATTTTTATTATATGTTTTTGGGATCGCTGAATCCGAATCCCAGGTCAAAAAATCCCACCAAGGCAGGGTTTTGACAGAACCTTCAAAATACCTCGTTATCTAAGCTATTCAACGCTTAAATGTTTTGACTTTAGCCGTATATTAAACAACAATCATTTCAACTCACAAACCCTATTTACTCGACAAAACAAGGGTATATACGAGCGTCGGCACTGGCGCTGCCCGATAACTGATTGTTGTTAAAATACAGCTAAAGTCAAAACATTTAAGAGTTAAATAGCTTAGCTAACGAGGTATTTTGAAGCTTATGTTGAAATCCTGACATCCTGAGGTTTTTTCGACTTAGAATTCAGATTGAGCGACCCCAAAAACATATAATAAACATGATCTGACCCCCGGACTCGAAAAAAAATGTGTATGGCGTTTTTTGAGGTAATGTCAAAACCCTGACTTGCTGGGATTTTTTGGACATTGTATTCGGATTCAGTGACCCCAAAAACATGTAATAAACATGGTCTGACCCCCGGACTCATAAAAAACTTTATGAGGTTTTTTGAGGTTATGTCCGAACCCTGATATGCTCGGATTTTTGGGACCTCGGATTCGGATTCAGTGACCCCCAAAACACAAAGTAAGCATGGGCTGACCTCCAGACGTAGAAAAAGATTTTTTATGAGGTTTTTTGAATTTATGTCAGAACCCTGGCGTGCTGGGATTTTTGGACCTCAGATTCGGATTCAGCGAACACAAAAACATATAGTGAACATGGTCTGACCTCCAGACCCGAAAGAAAAATTGTTTGTGTGACTGTGTCATTAATTAATAGTGGGATCTTTCACTCACGAAAAATAAAATATTAATTTTCCATTTAATCAGTCCCTTTTTGCGCAATTGTTTTTCAAATTATTTTTCCGTATAAGAGCAATGTAATTCATATCACACAAAAGTATTAGCCGCGAAACTAAAAGTGGCTCTTGTTTTTGGTGGCAAATCTAGAGGCAGCCGGGGATAGGCGGATAAGAACATATAAAAGTAGGAATTTTTTTCTTTTTTATTGCTTATCTGTTGAAAGCTGGTGCCCTTTTCAGTATACAACAGAAACCAACCATGATTCTTTTGGTTCTTGTTATGTCCCTACACTTCCTCTCCATTGACCGAAGTTTGGTGGAATTGACGTTATAACTAGACTTTTCAGTCTTCACTTCACTACGAGCAGCTGATTATTTTGCAATGAAAAATAGGGTAGGCTTGGAATGGATTTAAACTTTATTTGAAGAAAGGCATGCATCTGGCAAAGGTAATGGTAAAGTTGAAGGCGCTCAGTGGAGACTGGGTGTTTAGAATGATGGATTGGTGAATGGTCTTCAGGAAAGAGAATTACGCGAAACTATGCACGTGAGGAAGCTAGATATTTTATGGTACCTGAAACAAAGAAAAAAGGATGCGATAATAGAGTGATAGAAAATAGGGAGTTGAAGAACGGACTCTAACTATGGTTAGGAGTAGATAGTGAATCTCAGGATAGTCAAGGTGTCAGTCTTATTATGAATGAGAGAGCAACACAACATGTGAAGATGCATGAATTTTGTATTCCCCAGATTGTTCTTGTTTAGAATTAAAGTGAGAATCTGAAGATTATTTATCATAATGTGCTACGTCATAGTTGATGATGGAAGAACGGAAGTAATAGACGCCTTCTGAAATACTTCAAATCAAAGTATAGGCACTTGCTATAATGGGTACAGGATCATTCTAGTAGCCGTAGTGATGAGGATACGAATATACTTGGTAATGATTATAGAGACAAAAACTGGAAAGTATAAATACAAGTTAAACAATGTGAAGATAAAATCAAAGCAGAAGAAGAGAAGAAAATGTAATACAGTTTCGAAGGAAGCAAGAAACTGTTTTGGAAATTGGCGTTGATTATTATAAAAGGAAGTAGTAGTACAGAGTTAGGCGGTATAAGAAGTAACACGGATGAAATGGTACACCTGTATGATACAGGCGGGATACAAGACGCTTTGAAAGACTTTTCCAAGGAATTATTGGGATGTGAAGCTATAGGACAGCACAACTGCGACATATAACACGGTATTTACTCATTACTCTAGCTTTTTTTGCTGAGCTGTCAAGCTTCAAAGACAGATGCCTATAATTTTGGCGCCGATAGCAGACCTAGCAAGAAAAGGATAAGAGTAAAATTAACGCCGTTGGCATGAAATTCGTGCAAAATGTCTGCAGTAAAATGCTAATATACAAATTCAGTAATGAGAGGATTCTTAAAGAATGTAGTGTTAATGAAACACTGTTTGACGAGAGTTAAAGAAATTCGTTGAGATGGTTTGATCACGTTGAGAGAATGAAGGAAGACCGATTGACGAAACAAGTGTATTTAGCTACGTGAAGTAATTGGTAGCGTACCCAGAGGCAGACTGGGGAAACAATTGTAGTAATGTGTGAATGACACGCCAAGGCGGCAAGATACAAAAAGCCATAGAAACACAAAAGCTGACAAAAGAAACGTAAGACCTTCGATACTTTAAGAGAGCTTTGCTCAGTAGATTCTCAGCCCAGGGTGATTGCTAGAGAGGTTGATCAGCGACCTGAGTTGGTGCAGTGTGTGGAACGGAATTGTTATTCAAATAAGCAAATGGAAATTTCAGATTATTTTAACAATATATAGACTTTGCTTAATGGTTATATGTAATAAAATTATTCGTCAGATTATGTGTGTGACAATAACCAGATGTGCAATACTGTTCGTCGGGTTACAATGTAACCGGAACAGGTTTTTTTTTTGTTTCGTGTGTGTTTAAAGCGTTTTGTGCCTTTGGCTACCGTCAATGAAATTTACATTCTCCACTCTACCGGAATTTTGAAATTTTCTAAAACATTCCCTGTCGATCCAAGACAGTTATATATCTTCCACCAGGATTGGGCATAGAAACTAAAGTCGGGTCAAAAAGTCCTGACACCTGGCTTTGAAGGTTTGAAGGACACCCGGCCCGAAAAAAAGCAGAATTCGGAGTCAAAGACAGAAACATTCTTCAACATTATACTTGTAAAATTATGTCAGTTTGATTCTTGTCAAAAATTTTTTGTCTCTCCTCTGATAGAAAATGTGTGAAAAAACAGAAGAAATGAGCCTCAACTTTCTATACGTCGACTTTGAAGTCCTTCACAAGTGCAAAAATTAGTATCAGATATTTGAGAAATTTCGTGTGTATTATTTAACTTTACTTTACTTTACTTTACTTTACTTTACTTTAACTTTACAAAAGGAAATTTTATTACTGCAATTTAATTATTATTTTAATCAGTAGAGCTGAAAATGTGAAAAATAATTCTGTCGGCTCTGGATAGAGATTTCAAGCTGAAATCTAGTTTATAAGAAGCTTCTCGGTTCAGCAGTATCATCTCAAAAGTTGAACGGTCAATAAAAATTATGAATATCTGAATTAAAAGCGTCTGAATAATCACGATCTTAATGAGTTCCAATACTGAATAACTCGTAATGAAAATATGTCCTTCTCGGCATTGTTGAATTTAACTATGACACAAATCCCTTCAAAAAAAGGGCCACGCTGCACCTGCTACCAAAAGCCATAGGCGTGGATCAGCGTAACCTTTTTTTAAAGGAATCTGTGTCATAGTTAAATTCGACAATGCCGAAATAGTTATTTGTGATACAAGTGCGTAAAGTAGGTGATTGTGTGCGAGTGTGAATTTTGCAGCATAAGCCGGAGGCTCGAAGCATGAGTCGGTGGTTAGCGCACGAGCGAAGCGAGTGCGAAAACGTAGACGAGTGCTTCGAACCGCAGGCGAATGATGCAATCATACGAGTTAACAATCACTTACGCGCACGTGTATCACACGCTATTTTTTGCAACGCCCATCCGAAAAAGTTGTCAGGAGGTGGTAACGAAAAATACTAATTTTATATTGCATAGAGTGGAGTAAAGAAATTACAAAAAAAAAAAAAATTTTTTGAATGTTTGAAAAAAAATTGGGAAAAAAAATTTTTGAAAAAAAATGTTTCGAAAAAAAAGTTTGTGCAAAAAAATGTTCGAAAAAAAATTTTGTGAAAAAAAATGTTTGAAAAAAAAAATTTGTGAAAAAAAATTTTGTGAAGAAAAATTTTTGAAAAAAAAAATTTTGTGAACAAAAATTTTGAAAAAAAAAAATTGTTGAAAAAAATTTTTTGGAAAAAAATTATTGAAAAAAAATGTTGGCGTTTATGCTTTTTTGCCCCCGGAGGGGGGAAGGGGGGTACGAAACCCTAAAAACAAAACTTCAATCATTAAAACATTTGTTCAGTTTCTAAAGTGCCTCATCTCGAATGTGCGCATGCGCAGCTTTTTCACCAGTGTCTAAAGTAAGCCATCCTCAAACTGCGCATGCGCGAAAATTTTTTTACGCACAGTCTGCTCAAATAAGGTACTTTAGGCACCATCTACATGCATGCAAACGTCAACTTTTGAGGTGGGTGTTGCAAAAAGGACGTTTTTCCATTTCAAGTTTTCCAGTATTGAAACTCATTAAGATCGTGATTATGCAGACGCTTTTAATTCAGACATTACTGATTTTTATTAAGCGTTTAACTTTTGCGATGAAACCGCTGAATCGAGCTGCTTCTTTCAAGCTATATTTCAGTTTGAACTCTCTATACAGAGCCCAGATAATTATTTTTCAGATTTGTAGCTCTGCTGATTAAAATAATAATTAAATTCAGTCATTTTTCCTGTTTTCTCACACATTTTCTGTCACAGGAAAGACAAACCTTTTTTGACGAAAATCAAACTGACATGATTTTAAAAATATAATGTTGAAGAATGTTTCTACCTATGAGACAAAAGTTTGCGACTTTTTCTCGCCGTATAATAAACCTTCAAAGCCACGTGTCAGGACCTGTCAAGGATCTATCAAGAAAGTCCCAATGGAGATTCCAAAGAACCCTCTTACGGAGAAAAAAAATGATTGAGGAAAAAGTTCTTTTTATGCTCCTCAAGTTCTACTCGTCTTAATATTTCTATTTTCAAAATTCATTGGAATGAAAAACAATTTACCCCAATTCACCACAGTTTTTCACCGATTAGCTAGTTATTCTAAATTTACCGTTCACCATTTTCCTTCATTTTTCTTTTGCCGGATTACGATTGGACATAATTTTTATTTTTTGTAGTTGCCATTGGAAATATGTATACAAATTTTAACTTACCATTTGTCATAATTTGCATTTGTCCGATTTTCTATACCATAATTTTGATTCTTTGGAAGTACCATTTGCCATAATTTCATTTTGTGTGATAATTTGCATACCACCTAATTACTATTTTCACGAATCATCATTCGCATCATTTTCATTTTTTGAAATATCTTTTGCCCTAATTTTAATTTTTCCCAATCACTAATTGGTATAATTTTTCTCAATTTTCATCACTGGTTAATTTTCGTTTATCCAAAATATTATTTGCAATAATTTGAATTTATTTGAATTATCATCAGATATCATTTTCATTCTCCCCAAAAGTCACATAACTTAAAATTCATTCACACCGAGCAATCACAATAAATCCTAATTAAGTTTTAAACCAAATTGATTAATTCTTAACCACTAACCATTAATTCTTAACCAAATAGTTGAACTTGCAAGCAAATAAGCACAATTTAAAAAAAAATAGATGGACTTTTAACCAAATAGTCGAATTTTCCAACTACAAAGATGAATTTTGCATCAAATGGTCGAATTTTAAAACAAAACAGATTGAACTTCAACCTAAAACAGTTGCATTTTCAACTAAATAGTTCAATTTTTAAGCCAATAAGATGAATTTTTCAAATTTTTTAATTTTCAATCGAAAAGAACGTATGTTCTATAAAACAGGTAAATTTTCTACAAAATGATAGAATGGTCAACCAAAAAAGACAAATTTTAAAGTCCAAAGATGAATGTCCTTCAAGAAAGTTCAATACTAACCCGAACTTACGATTTTTGAAGAAAAAAGTTAGTTTTTAACCGAATAGTTAAATTTCAAACTAAATCGACCAATTTTCAACAAAAAATGAAATAGTTAAATTTGCAGTTAAAAAATGTATTGTCCACACAAAAAAAAAAATTTCTAACAGAATAGTTGAGTATTTAATCAAAGAGATGAATCTACAACTAATAAAATAAACTTTTAACAAATTAGTTCAACTTTCAACCAAGCGGTTGAATTTTCAATCAAGAAGATTAAGTTTATACCCAAAAAATATGAATTTACAACAAAATAAATAAATTTCCAACCAAATTGTGGAATTATTAACCAAAGAGAGAAATTCTGAACTAAAAATATAACAGTAGACTGTTCAATTAAAAAGAATGAATTTTAAATAAAAAATATTTGGATTTTCTTATTGGGTTCTACTAATTGAGCTCGCATTTAAGCGAAAAACAAGAAAAAGGGGAAAGAGTGTAATGTCTTTATTCAGATATTTTACTTGTAAGATAAATTCACTAATATTCATATTCATATTTTCCATGTGTGATATCACAGTCTTCGTCAATCCTCCTCCCCCTCCTACGTCACAAATCGTCAAAAAACCTGTT
>CAKNXH010000592.1:19555-39389 GCA_932178445.1 Andricus quercusramuli
CCCCCCCCCCCCCGCCCTTTTGGTAGTGTGACGTAGTTTTTGAGCGGCCCCTTATAAGTTGTGGACTTCTGCATATCAATTGGTCTCAGGACACAAGAGTTCTCGAATGCCTGCAGCACAAGTACCACGGCCAGGAGAGGATGCAAAGATCAGAGTCGTAAATATGCAAATGGCGGGCATCCCCTAACGCAATTCGGGTGTCTTATAATGATCACCACCCAGTACACGCTCTCTTCATTTTTTCTTCAGCTTGGCGCGCTTGATTCTAAAGCCCCGGTAATGCTTTGCGCACGAAACAATTCACTTTGGAGATAGTAAAAGGGAGACAAAGGGTGAGAGTTTCGGATAAAAGGGAGGATTGAGAAACTGCGGAAACGGTGAACGGAGCGAAAGTACGTACCAACCGGGCATTTGCAACTTTCATGGCGTATTAAATAAAGCGTTCGCCGCTGTAAAAGGATATTACAAACTTCTCTCGTATATTACTAGCAGCCGGAAGTTGCGTCTTTATAGTCAGTTGTAAAAATAAGACGTTCCTGTGGATGTCGATCGGTTAGAGGGAACTTCAATATACAGCAGTTTACATTTTATTCTTCAGGAAGCGTGAATTTATCCTACCTTTTTTTAATTCAACTCGTTATTTAAATATGAAATGCTTTAAGTAGAAACATGAAAATCATTTACGAGCAAATTCCTATGTATGAAGTCATCCCGATTGTTTAATTTACATTGCGGACATTTTTAAACAAGAATCATTATTTAATCATTATTTATCTGAAGGCTAATGAAATCCTATACATTTCTCTAAAACCCCATAAAATCCCTTGAAATAATTTAAAACATCAGCATTTTCAAGTCCGTCATAATTAATTGATAAATTAAAGAAACCTGTGAAATTTACTCTTCCATTCTTTCTCATTCGCTCCCGTAGCCCCTTCCAATTATTTCCTCTACTCCTCACCCAGTATATCCTCCCCTAAAATCATTACCACATTGTCTTACCAGCTTCCCTTATCTTCCATACCTCTCCTGCATCCTTCCCATACATGCTCCCACCTTTCCTCTCCCCATTTACAGATTTTGCACTCTCTGTTCTCCTTTAAAAAAAAAATCCTTATGTGAACTCATTTCCCCATCTAGACGTTGCTATTATGGTCCATCCTGTCGCTTTTCTCTAATTCTCCATATTCTACTCAAATCCCCTCTCCCTGGTTGCCCAATAAAAATAGTAAATCTTCCAAAAGTGGGAGTAGGACCTAGGTAAAACTAATGAAAATTTTTGAGAGAGAGAAAGAATATCTATTTGTGATACAATTGCATCTAATGGGTGACTCGCGAAGAGTTTTTTAAACTTCCGATAATCTCTTTATGTAACCCTCTTCTACCCCTTTTTAAGAAGAACTTCTTCTATCTGGATTTGGTCCAATGAGTCAAATGCCGCCTTTAAGTCCACGAACATTACTTTCATTTCCCCTTTCACCCTTTTAATTTTTTATTTTACCAAATCATTTAGACATATATGTTGTTTATCACCCTAATTCCTTTCCCAAAATATATATTTTATACAATGCTGGCATAAGCGTCACTCCCCTATGATCAACAACTTCCTTCCATTTGCCTTTGTTCTCTGCGGGCATCCCTTCTTTCCACCCTATTTCCAGACTTTATTTAGAATCTCATTTATATCAGGCGCCTTCCCATATTCCATTAATCCTAACGCCTTGAATACTTCTTTCCTTGCCATGTCCCTTTCCTGCTCTCTAGTTTCCTGTTCTCTAGTCCTACTTCTAGTTGAAAACTTTAAATCAGAAGAAGCTCGCAAAATTGAAAACGTGTAGAGTAGAATTTTTAAATTTTTGCACTTTTATTAGAGAGGAGTTAAAATTACATCATTTCTAATACAAAGCGTTCAAAATTGAACAGTTCTTTTTTTGTCAAAGAATCTAGAAATTGAGTAATTACAGATTACAATTCCAAAAAGGGACTATTTCAAAGCGTTGAACATTGCACAATTTCAAACTAGAATGTTGTATATCGGACAATTTGAAATACAAAGGAATAAGAATTTTATTGTTTTTAATCAGGAGCGTTCAAAATTGAATCATTGAAAAAAATCAAAACTTTCGAATTTAAACATATTTCGATTCAAAGCGATTAAAATTTGCCAAATTTGAATTTAAAAATAAATTAAATGTTCAAAGTCAAAGCTTCTGCAATTGTTATCATATCATGTCATTTGCACCTCTCAAAATGAAAAATATTTTTATTATAAACCTTCAAAATTGAATTATAATGAGGAAGATTCAAAATGAAGATAGTTTAAATGGAAAACAATAAAAAATGAAATCATTTCTACAACGAAACGTTCAAACTTAAACAAGTCCAAACTTCATTTAGAACTAAAAAATTTTAATTATCAACAATTGTTATATTAAAACATTTGTTTACTCCTACCCTTCAATATTCCTATTAATTTCATTGAATTTAAATTGTTTAAAAAGAAACAATTTTCAAATAGTTAGTATGACTTCTCAAAATTCAAAATTTTTTATTTTGATTGCAAGGGGAAAATTAAAAGTGAAATTGAAATGAAAGGGAAAAATTGAAAATTCAGTGTTCAACATGCAAATTCAGAACTCTGAAATTGTAACCTTCAAAAAATTATTCAATAAAATATTTTTTAATTTTAAATGATTCATTTCTTGAAATATTCGAATAAAAATCGGACAATTTTAAGGTATTATATTGAAAATTATGTATGAGAATGTATGAGTTAAAATGTTTTTATTTTTGGGAAAAGTGGCGCCCTTGGTCCTTTTTTCAAAAAAAAAAAACTCCGAGGCAAACTCTAACGCAAGCTTGGGGAGCCTGGTTGGGCCAAGTGTGGTCACCGAAATACGGATGTCAAAGTAGGCCCGACCTTGGACCGACCGTCAAACTCTGGCTGCCGACCCAAATTCTTAACTGGATAGCAGGTTCTCTTAGCAGCCTGCAACACCTTTTTCCGAGACACATTGTTCATACATCTCTCTCCACACACGCTCAATTCTTCGATCCTGTCGTTTAAGACAGCTGCGAAGATCTTATACAGGGTGTTCAAACATGTTTATTGGCCTGTAGTTATCTGAATTGGAGAAGTCGCCTTTCATCAGTAGTAGGCTTTTAGTGCGTCCTAATATCACCCACTGCGGAATGGGCGTCTCCGATGTTGGTGCGTAGAAGTAAACTTGTTCCACCAGAAGTTCTTGATACCATCTTATCCTGCAACGGGAATTGTTCTTTGTGCACCCTAGTGCTTTCTTCACTTCTTCGGCAGTGATTGATGGACATTTCTATTCGAACGTTATGAGGTTGTCGCAAAGTTTCTTGAAGCGGACGATATTTTCAGTGTTTTCCTTCAATTCCAGTGTTTTCGGGATCTTGTATACCTCTCTCCAAAAAGTCTACCCCGTCAAGCTTGACTGAATTTTTGACAGAAACAAGGAGATCGCTGAAGAGACGCAATGGGTCAGCGAGAAACTATTGATCCTCCGCGACCCACCTTTCCCTCTTCTGTATTCTCCTCCTTGCGGCAGACAACACCCGTATTTTGTCAACAATGTGCTGCCTAATTGTCAGCAACTTTGACTTGTTCAGTGTGTGATGGGAGATCCTCAGTTCTTAAGCGAATCTTCGTACCCTTTCCGTGAACGGCTTACCAGATGTTATGTAGTCAATCACACACTTTACATGAGACGCATTCTGTCTTGCCCATCCAACCTTCTTTTTCAGTTGATGCGCGCGTCTTTTTGGCCTTTTGATCCATCGCCGATTTTATCCTTTGATTTGAATCAGCCTAAGATGTCGCCGCGTCATAAACTGAACAATTGATGGTCCAGAGGACGGACACCTCCTAGATATCTTCACGAAAGGAGGCATCTATTTCAGCCAGATCTTGGCGCTTAGGAGGGACCTGAATGTTAATATTTCTCCTTGTACTGAAATGGGTATTGTCTCTCAGAAAGTGCCTGCCTTCCGCGGGTCTTAATGTCGCTTTCTCCAGCGGTTGGGGAAGCGTCCTTCGTTCATATCCAGTTTTCGAGAGGTAGGGAAGACTGATGCAAAACGTGCAGAAGCTCTGGGTGTTTCTGGTATCACAGAGCGTGCATACCTGCCATAAAGCCTTCGCGAACAGTGATAATGCTGACAACGTAGCAGCCCAGCAAGTCATCCTTGAGTCGATTCGTCCACTCAATGAGAGCGTTTTGCCGCCTTGAAGTCGTGTTTCCATCTAAATTATTTTCAGCGCCCCGAACTCTAGGGTGACGCTGGAATGAATCGTCTTGAGCGTCAATTTTTGTATTATAAAAAATACCGAAAAATCAGCCAAAAATTACAAAAAGGTCCTTATCGGGAAGTGGCAATATTTCATCATCTAATCTCTAATGTATTGTCAGATTCTACTCGAAAAAATTGTATATGTCGTAGCATTCATTAGCACACGTAACGACCCTCGTAAAAACCCAAATCATTCTGGCTTTAGTGCAGCATTCGAAGAAATAAAGTATAAATCAAGAACACCCGATATATCATAATATACATATTGTCTCATATCAGGAGGCAACTATTCTTTGAACGATTCTTATCGTGAAATAAATATACGTGAGTGTTTCGTCCATTATCGGGAAAATAAAATTTGTCTAACGAGTCTTATCAGATAAAAAACAAAAATAAATGTATTGTCTATTATCAGAAAGATAAAATACAATTTTTGTCTGGATTGTTTCTGCAAGTGAAAAAGGGAAATTTCTGAACATTCAAGAAATTCTGAAATTCTTAATTGAATAAAAAAAAATTGAATTCTTTTTTAAAATTCGGCTCTTAAAATGTACTTATAAATTTAATACAGAATCGATCTATATGAAAAAACATTGAAATCGGTTAAGAATGGTGCCCAATATGACTCTATATGTAGAAAATCAATTACCGATTAAAAACCTTTGAACATTTTTACACATAATTGACGACTGCCAATCAAATTTCGTAGCAGAATACATTGATGTGTTGGGTAGTATTGAGTGGAAACCATTGATGAATATATCATATTGAGTGAAATTAAAGTTTTATTCATTTATTTATCACACACTTGCTCTAAAACTGTAATGTACTTCCGGCGAACATAATTTTTAAGCAACGAAACAAAACCTACTTTACCCGCATCCAATTGAGGGAATTGCTCATTAAATTATCTGTTATACATTTTAGACGACTGGACAGAAAAATTTAGTTGCAGATTTCAGTCAGAAGATAATTACTACGTGCGACTCCTTAAGGAGCTTCAAACAACTCGGGGTTCCCCTAGATCCAAAATACGTCTACAAGAATGAATGGTTTAATGTAATCCCGAGGAAATTATACCAGTTTGGACAGAGAGCATAATATTCAAACAAACAAAAAATCCAACTCTAACCAAAAATTCCTTCGACATATTGAGCTGTGACCATCTTAAGCCTGAGAGAAAAATGAGTTTCCTCATTTTTTTTTATGGAGCCTCGGTGGCTCAGTTGGTTAGACGCTCGGACTTCACCTTAGAGGTCCGGGGTTCAATCCCTGAGCTGGCGCCTCTTGAAATTTTTCTATGTACCTCTACCGAGGTTCTGGTGGTACGGATCCCACCTCAAGCTGTAGGTCCCCCCATCATGCACTTAACTGCAACCCAGTCCGTGAATGATGGGGTAAAAAAACAGTCTTTGCCCCATATGTCAGAGCACACGCTCTTATCAGATCACTTGATTGCATTATAATGATGCGTCCGTGACTGATAATATGTACCGGGACATCCCCGTGCCTACTATTCAAAAAATAAAATATAATGAAAAATAAAAAATCCAACTCTAACCAAAAATGCCTTTGACATATTGGGTTGCAACCATCTTAAGCCTGAGACATTAATTTTAATGGTCCGGGGCCATTGCCTGGTCGACGGCTCGGTTCGTTCCTATTGCCACTCCCAACTGAACCATGGCCTCCATCCGAGAGAGGCCTATTGTGGGTGGAAATGCGCGATGCTGGCGTCGTAACCGCAAAATTTGTTGCATTGGGGAGTTAGCCCAAAGCAACGTGGCTGACTGCAAGAGCCGGAGCTCTCGGGTGATGAGGTGCTATGATCAGTGCTGCGAAGCCTGATATTTTCCTCCAAGATCTGAAGAACGAGATCACTCACGTGATTGAATTCTCGGCACCAGCTGATGGTAATATCACGGCAAAGGAGGGAGAAAAACGGGCGAAATATCAAGCACTTCTTTTCGAACTGATTAGGCTGTACCAAGACTACAAAGTCAATCCCATAATACTCATACTCGGCTGTCTTGGAGGTATGAAAGCTTCTTTTATCAGCCAACTCAACAAGATTCCGGCTTGCCAGCGTCATGCTCATTTCATCGCGAACCGGATGCAAAAGGCTGTTCTTCTGAGATCACTCCATCTGGTCCGTCAACACTGTTCCTCTTAACATTCTACAAAGATTGGTAGCTCTAAAAAAGTATCCAGAGGTGAAACCTTCATCTCCAACTGTCTCTTTCAACAGCGAAATAGCGCCTTAAACGGCGAGTTAAGTGGATTCAGGAAAATTCCACCTTTTCTACTAATCCTTCCCGTCTGTTCAATAAAGCGTCACGTGTAGTTAAAAATCCGCCTAGTCGAGAAGAGATTCAAGTGTTCTGGGAGCAAGTATATGGAGATACTTATCAGCTAAATAAAGACGCTTCTGATATATCACTCTTTCGTAACTGTTGCCAAAGGCAAAGGTTACAAGGTCCAGAGGAAGAGTGTCCACTAATTACTGCTGAAGAAGTGAAGAATGTTATCGCTAGAACAAAGAACTTTTCAGCGCCAGGGCCAGATAAAATCAATAACTTTTGGTTGAAGAAGTTTACTTCTACGCACCAACATCTAGCTCGTATATTTACTACTTTCTTAAACGGAGAACAACCCGTCCCGCAGTGGCTAGTGGAAGGACGCACGGAATTGATCCCTAAGACCGGAGATTTGTCAAGTCCAAAGAACTGCAGGCCCATAGCTTGTTTAAACACCAGCTACAAGTTATTCACTGGCATCCTCAAAGAGAGGATATTAACATCTATTGAGCCGGTATGGAGTGTCATAGTTGAACAACGTGGATGCAAGAGAAGGCTGGCAGGTTGCAGGGTTGCAGGTTGCAGGGTTGCAGGTTGCAGGGTTGCAGGTTGCAGGTTTGCGTGTTAAAAGACAGGTGTATTACCCAGGACTCAACAAGGTATCGACGCAATCTGTCCATGGCTTGGATTGACTACCGTAAGGCATTCGATAACACGAAACATGAGCTACTTATTAAGCTCCTTGGGTGCATGGAGGTGCATCCAAAAATAGTGAGATGCATAAAAGAGCTTATGCTCTTGTGGCGGACAAGATTTGTCATAACATCTGACAAAAGGCAAGTGACTACAAGCTGTATCACATATAAGAGGGGGGTCTTTCAAGGAGACTCTCTAAGTCCGATACTTTTCTGCATCTCCCTCTTGCCTCTATCTATTGTGCTCCAAGGCAAAAGCTCTGGACACCTATGTGGCCCGCCGAACAGAAGAGATTATAAGGTCAACCACCTTTTATACATGGACGGACTTAAACTCTTTGCTTCCTCAAAAAAGGACCTTAACATTCTTGTCGAGGCGGTAAATAGGTATTCTAAAGCGATTGGAATGAGCTTCGGACTGGACAAGTGTGCCTGCATCCACCTACACCAAGGAAGACTAGAAACTACATCATCCCGTGACAATCAAGATGTTCAACTCACAGGCGGAAATACCATTCAGCATCTTGGTATAGGAGAAACATATACATATCTTGGAATACCGCAAGCGGAAACCCAAAATGTGCATAACTTAAAAACGGCCCTTGGAAAAAGGTATCGCCAAATTCTCAGAAAAATGTGGGCTTCCGAATTATCTGGAAAGAATAAGATCCAGGCGACCAATATGCTGGCCGTTCCTTTACTGCTCTATACGTTTGGTGCAGTAAAATGGAATGTCGATGAGTTAAAGCAGCTTGATCGAAGCACACGTAAGATGATGACAATGTAACGAAGTCTTCATCGTAGATCTTCCGTACCTCGAATATATCTTCCTCGCGATAAAGGGGATAGAGGCTTGCTAAGCTTAGAGTGTCTTCATCGAAGAACGGTTCTGGATACAGCCTGCTCAGTTCTAAAAAGCACGGATTCCCTTATGCGACTCGTACATGAACATGAAGTCGCCAATGCTGCGGAGTTTCTATACCATGCAGCCGATAGGGCCGCAGAGGAGCTTGACCTCCCATTTAATTCCAGCGACACTACACATGGCCTAGCATCACTAACATCTCTGGTGCTCAAAAGTCGTATACAGGAAGCAGAACATACGCTTCTACTAAGACAACATGCTGACAAACCCCTTCATGGTAAGTTCTACGGCATCATACGTAGAGAAGAGCTCTCGATGGATCTGTCCAACGTGTTTCTCAAGTCTGCTGGATTGAGATCGGAGACTGAGGGATTTCTTTTTGCCTGTCAAGACGGCGTCATAGACACCTTAGTTTACCGCGAGCGCATAATGAATGAACCTGTAAGCGATACCAACTGCCGAGCGTGCAAGCAAGAGCCAGAAACACTTGGACATGTTCTCAGTGGATGCTCTAAATATGCACGCTACGAGTATATAGAGAGACACAATGCGGCTCTAAAAGTGTTATATTACCATCTTAGGCATTACTATGTTGTTGATCTATTGCCCGTCTTGTCATACGCCCAGGGAGAACTCGAGTCCGTTGTGGAGAATGATCAGTGTAAGATCTACTGGAATTTCTCATTCTCCACCACTCAACGTATCAGTGCTACGAAGCCTGATATTGTCCTCCAAGATCTGAAGAACAAGATCATTTACGTGATCGAATTCTCGGCGCCAGACGATGATAATATCACGGCAAAGGAGGGAGAAAAACGGGCGAAATATCAAGCACTTCTTTTCGAGCTGAGTCGGCTGTACCAAGGCTACAAAGTCAATCCCATAATACTCATACTCGGCTGTCTTGGAGGTATGAAAGCTTCTTTTATCAGCCAACTCAACAAGATTCCGGCTTGCCAGCGTCATGCTCATTTCATCGCGAACCGGATGCAAAAGGCTGTTCTTCTGAGATCACTCCATCTGGTCCGTCAACACTGTTCCTCTTAACATTCTACAAAGACTGGTAGCTCTAAAAAAGTATCCAGAGGTGCAACCTTCATCTCCAACTTTCCCGTCTGCCGCGTAAGGTCAGCTGCGGCTAGAAACCTGACTCCAAGGAACAGTGTTGCCCGATGTTATCACGCGCAAATTTCCTGCTCTTGCTTACCTTCTAGGACAGAAGGAGTAGAAGCGGATGACTTACACGTTCCAGTAGCCTCGGGATTGGTTTCTGTAAGGAACCATGATCGGAGCTTCCGGAGCCTACAACTTCTCATAATGAAAAAATAAATAAAAGGTAGAAGAGTCTACATCATCGATATTGCTTGTCCACTTAACCGAAATTTGCAAGCAACCTATACAACCAAGATCCATGAGTGTTGCGAGCTAAGGCATGAAGTAAAGACAATATGGAAGAATGTGAAACATGCATCTATTCATTTTATTGTGATTTGAGCTACAGGCAATGTGCACGAAAAATGCAATGAACATCTTGAACATTTAGGAGTCAGTAGAGTACTGGCAGTAGCTCAGAAGGCGGTTTTATTGAACACCTTTCCCATTGTGAGAAATTTTCTAGACCATCAGGAAGCAAGTGACTGAAAACCTGTGAAGTGACAGATGGTAGCTCTAAGAAAGCATCCAGAGGCGACTGTTGTCGCCTCCAACGCTCGCGGCCGCTGTGTATGGATAACAGCGTTAGAATAGGAACTCCAAACTACACTATACTCCTAATTTTGTGCCTACAACATCATCACAGAAGATTTCGTACATGGTATTAAATTGACACATAACATCCTTATCTCATTAGTCACTTGACTTGGTCCGTGACCATGATGAAAACCCGGGTTCACCCGAGAAAAAGATTATATAAGTGTCAGGATATATGTACGAAGAGAATTTCTACCAAGCAATTTTTTTGAGATAATTTTATTTTTTCGTTGAACTAACAATTGATTATCATGATCACAATTACTTGTAAATTAAAATTGATTGGATTCATGCATCATGGACGACATAATTTCAATGAAGAAACGTAATACGATAGTTGCCGTCCTTGTAAGCGTAATTTAGTGCCTGCCGCCATCAGGTCCGCCAGGATGTCCGATATGCTGAAATATAAGCATAATATAATTAAATTTTTGCTATGTAGGCGACGCTGATGATTGCATTTTGATAGGATTCTCAGATAGTAATGAAATTTTGCAATTTAAAAGGATCTTTTAGTTTTAGCGTAAACTGATATAATTTTGGGGAAAATGCAACAGGCAATTAATTTTGGGTCGCTCTGTTTTCTTGAAACATACGATTGTATCATGCTTTCGCGCAATTTTGGAATGAACCTGAAGTAATTTGAGAAATCAGCACCAATTATATACATATCAATAATAATAGTAATACATATTCAACATTTATACGTACGAAAAGGTTATCAAAAAATCCTACGATAGGATTTGGTCCTGGTCCTGGTCCTGGTCCTGGTCCATCTCCTCGACCAGGTCCACCGTCAGGTGGGCCAGCGATAGTTATTGCTAGTATCGCAGAAAACAGCATAGCAATTGCCAAAAGTCCTCTCATGTTGTTGAACGTTTCTCTCTGAGCAAAAATACAATACACTTTTCAAATCAACTGGTCTATTACAAATGCTTAGTTTTTTGGTAACAGAATGTATGGTACTACTTCGATTGAGACATGGCTGCTGTAATTCATAAAGTCTCATACTAATGAAATCAACTATTTACTATAGTCAGATCTATTGATATTAACATAACACTTAAATCTGATCAGAAAAACTGCGTGTAAAAATGTTTAAAATTTGTTGATGAGAGTTCCTCTTTTAAGAATGAATTTTTAATTTTAAAAAAACCTATCGTGGAAGGAGGCTTTTTAAGGGGTTCCTTCACGGAAAATGTATTTTTACATTCTCATTCCTAATAAGAAGCCCATGTACGAATTTTCATCGGCGTCTAGAGTAACACCGTTGGACCAGTGTAGGGCCAAATTCTCCAAATGGTCAGTGACTATTGTCCCAACATATGTACTTTACAAAGGTTGGGCCGACTTAGTGTGTCGAGGGTCTGCAGCCAGATTTGTCTCATTATAAGAAATTATAAGAAACTGGGGCCGGTCCGACCTAAACAGCCAACGTAGCGGCCAGAAACTGGCCAACTACTGGCCCAACTTTGGCCCAAGCATAGCCCGACCATCGCTTGGACTATGGGAAATTAGTCTGAGATGAGTCTTGCCGATTATGGGCCCCACTATGGCCAGAGTCGACGATAGTTGGTCCAACCTTGGTAGTATATGTTTGGCCAATATTCGGCACTCACAGTCAACCCACTCTTATAACTTCGATAGGTCGGCCGAATCTTGAGAAGGCTGACCCGATCTCAGTCCCATGAAAAATTCGTACATAGGAGCTATGTGTTTTATGCTTAAATGATGAAAGATTATTTTGCATGCAAAAATTTAAAATATAAAAAATTGTTTATGATAGGATGTTATCAATACCCCAAAATTCAAATTGTCAAAATTTGTACTATAAGGACTACTTTGGCAAACTGAGTTTGACTTACCTCTTGTAGTACTCTCAGGTGAAATACATGTCTTTCAGAAGCAAGAGCATCCTTATATATACCAAAAAGTGTAGTGCACGTGTCGTCAAACGTATGTTTAGACTTAAGAAATTTTATGTGTGTGTTTCAATGATGATAAATAACTTGTACAAACATTATTTTGGGATTAATTATCTCAGGTGAATCTTGTGCAACGTGCTAATTCGTTTGATACAAATACTCTGTAAAATTGGAATTGTTACAATTTAATGTTTTCTGTTCTTAATCTAGGGTAAAAGCACCAATTTTCGAGATTGCACATTAAGGTGATCCAAAAATGCACTGGAAAATTTTTTTTTGAATTTTCATCGGGACACCCCCCAAATTTGTTCGAATCCACCCAAAAATGAATCCATTTTTTTGTTTGGAAAAAAATGATATTTAGAGGTGGCGCAAGCCCCATGAAGTTTAACATGTATTTCCCATAAGAAAAAAAGACGTTTTTGTAAATCTTATTCAGAATCCTCAATATTATCTCAATCGAGTTGAAATTCAACATTTTTCTTCACAATTAGCCACAGAATACGAATAAAATATCACTTTTCAAAAACCAACACCATAAGTCTGTATTATAGGGTCCCGAAGAAACCCCATAAGTGAAAAAATGGGTTTTGCCAGTTTTTGGCGCTAATTATGCTTTTTTTGCGGTTTTTTTTTTATTGTGAATTGTTTCTAAAACATAAAATATTACTTTATACTGAAAATTAGATATTTTCATGAATTGTTTAAACAATTGATTATTGTTTTTAGCAATTTTCTCATAGAATGGAGTTAGAAAGACGCGGTTTTCTCACAAATTTTCCATTTTTTTTCCAATTTTTAATTAGAGGGAAGTGATAGTTCATCAACGTTAACAATAGTGATTGTTTAAACAATTTATCATAATCATTAATAATATTATATTTGAATAATGCTGAAAAGATGCAATTTTTGTAATTTCTGGATTTTTGTCCACTTTTCATTTGGAGTGAAATAATAATGAATTCAAGTTAACAAAATAATTGTTTGAACAATTTATTATACTTATTAATAATATTATAATTGAATAATGCTAGAAAGATGCGGCTTTTTTTTAATTTCTGACTTTTTGTTTAATTTTCATTTGGAGTGAAGTAATAATGAATTCAAGTTAACAAAATAATTGTTTAAACAATTTATTATCATTGTTGATAATATTCTCTTTGCTTAATCGGTATAATATAGCGGTTTTTTCTGACATTTTCAACTGTTTGTCTATTTTTCATTAGGCGTGACTTAATAATAATTTGATTTAGCAAAAGAAATTGTTTAAACAAATCATTATTGTTAATGACTATCTTCATCTATATCCCTGCCTGATACTTGCGGTTTTTCGGCAATTTTTACCTTTCTGTCCTTTTTTCACTTAGTGAAGTAATAATTATTTAAAGTTAACAAAAAAATTGTTTAAACAATTCAATATTGATTTCTACCTCTTGTGTAAAATAGCTTTCTTTCTTTAAACAACTTTTCTGTTAACTTTAATTAGTTATTACCTCACTCCAAATGAAAATTAAACAAAAAGCCAGAAATTAAAAAAAAACCGCATCTTTCTAGCATTATTCAATTATAATATTATTATTGTATACCATTAAGCCGCTTCCCTTTCGGGGTAGGCGTGACACTACCCGATTCGGGTAGTGTTTCTACGTGGATAGTTTCTTGTAGTAAATGACTACAAGTGTGGGCTCACCACACCCACGACGAGCCAACAACACGCAGTAGTATTCACGAATGACACCCATCCAAGTACTAACCGCGCCCAACACTGCTTCACTTCAGTGATCTAACGAGAACTGGTTTTTTCAGCGTGGTATGGCCGTTTAATAAATTGTTTAAACAATTATTTTCTTAACTTGAATTCATTATTACTTTACTCCGAATGAAAAGTGGACAAAAAACCAGAAATTTCAAACAAAAAAAACGCATCTTTTCAGCATTATTCAAATATAATATTATTAATAATTATAATAAATTGTTTAAACAATTATTTTGTTAACTTGAATTTATTAATACTTCACTGCAGATGAAAATTGGACAAAAGGCCAGAAATTAAAAAACAATCTGCATCTTTCTAGCATTATTCAAATATAATATTATTAGTTATTATGATAAATTGTTTAAACAATCGCTATCGTTAACCTTGATGAACTATCACTTCCCTCTAATTAAAAATTGGACAACAAATGGAAAATTTGTGAAAAAACCGCGTCTTCCTAACTCCATTCTATGAGAAAATTGATAAAAACAATAATCAATTGTTTAAACAATTCATGAAAATATCTAATTTTCAGTATAAAGTAATATTTTATGTTTTAGAAACAATTCACGATAAAAAAAAAACCGCAAAAAAAGCATAATTAGCGCCAAAAACTGGAAAAACCCATTTTTTCACTTATGGGGTTTCTTCGGGACCCTATAATACAGACTTATGGTGTTGGTTTTTGAAAAGTGATATTTTATTCGTATTCTATGGCTAATTATGAAGAGAAATGTTGAGTTTCAACTCGATTGAGATAATATTGAGGATTCTGAATAAGATACAAATAATTATTTATAACAAGTATAACTGTTAAAGAAATTCTTTACGTCAGTATTTTTAAGTTTCCTAATATAATTTCACCATTAGGGTCATGGTGGGGCTAAAACAACTTTAATTGAAACGAGCCAAGCTCAAGCCCTTTTTGAAAAAGTCTAGTTTTTTTCAAAAAATATGAGATATGAAATTTGCATATAATTTGATGGTTGAAGTTGCTGCAAAGTTTTATTTGTTTATCTTTTATTTAATTTTACAGTTTCGCACATCCCAAACGTATGCAAATTCTATGTCTCATAATTTTTTAGAAATAAAAATGAACTTTGTTTAAAAAAGGCTCACACTATGATATTAAATTGGATCTGTAAACTTCAATGGGGTGCCCTCATAGTGAACTTCAGTTATGTTCGTTCTCTTGAATAATGTAGAAACTAAAAACCGATTGATTTGCTTCAAATATCAGATTTTTCCTGACTATTATAGCTTTTACAGGCCTCAAATTTTTAATTGTTTCATTTTTCAGGTTTTAATTTGAATATGTTCAATCCCAAGTCTCTCCCTGTCTCGTACATTACAAATTAAAAATATTATTTTTAATGCTTAGATCATTTCAAATTAAAAGCGTATAATATGGAAAAATGTTTATTTAGTGATTAGAGCATTTAAATTTTATACGTATCGTTTCAACAATTTCTAATTTATTCATTGTAGATAAAAGTTCTACAAACATGGAAAAATTCTAATTGAAGAATTAGAAACATAGGTATTTACAATTTAACAATATTTGTCTTTCAATTTCAAGGAGATAAAAACTGTAAGTCTCGTTTCGAATTTTTTTTTATTTTCGAGGCATCGAATGCTAATTATTTAATTTTGAAGGCTACTGCTTTGAAATTGTTACAATGATTGTAACAAGTTCAAAGCAGAGGAAGTCCTTAAAATAAATTGTATTCAAATTGGATAAAGTTTCGAATTAGTAATAAACTATATACCATTATTTTCAAACTAAAAAAATTTGTTATGTTTTCATTTTTAGATTAGATTATTTGAAATCAAAAGAGTTGCGTATCAGTTGTGTTTTTGTTTTTTTAGAGATTTTCGTAGCTTTTCATTGGGATTACTTTTAACGCAAATAAAGAAGGATAAATAGATCAAGGATGTACACAATTCTAGTTTTTCCATTTTAAACCAATAACTGGTTAATGCGTATGTCGGTGGAGATGATGCAGTCTATTTACAAGTTTCGCAATATTATCTTGCCATTGTTTCAATATAGTTTAAAATGTTACACAATCGCGTTCATTTATTATGTTTTTCTGTTTCACGTTTCTTATTTTTATAAACACTTGTTTTAATTTCTGCATAATATATATATACACATATATATATATATATATATATATATATATATTCACATTTCGAATTTATCTGCTCTCACCCCCCAGTTTACTTCGAATGCCAAAAAAAATCTACTTCAAATTTGAGCAAAATCGGTTGATAATTAGGGGTGGCGCAAAGACCATGAAGTTTCCCATTGATTTAACATGGAAAAAGTCAGCTTTTTGTAAATCTTATATTTAAATGCGATAATATGTTACAAATATTTCCGTGTTTCAGTATATTGTTCAGAATTCATCAGAGAATAAGAATTAATCATAAATTTTGAGGCTGAATGATTTTAAGCCACTCTTATGGATCCCCAAAGAAAACCCCAATAGTGACAAATTTTAATTTTACGTAATATTGCGGTTTATTGATGCTTTTTAAAAGTTTTTTGAAGAATAGATAAAATAATTTGTTATAACAATAAAATAATTTGTTCAAATCACTCTCACTAAATTTTCAACAAATTTTCATTTTTTCAAGTACTCATTTATTTATTATGAATAATCGTTGATGTTCAAACTAATTTGAATTGTTGAAACAATTTTTTTTGTTTAGAGATTTTATCTTTGCTATTTTCCGAAATATTTTTATGTTCTACTTTGTTTTCAAGAATACTCTTAAATGGTTTAAAAAATTGAAATTGTTTAAACGATTGAATATCAATTAAAAAATGACGGGGTATTTTTAAATTACCGATTAATGATTATTTATTTTTTTTAATGCATTTAAAAAGGGTCAATAAACCGCAATATTACGTAAATTTCGAACTGCGCTTACGGGATTTCTTTGGAGACCCATAAGAGTGGCTTAAAATTATTCTGCCTCAAAATTTATGTTCTTATTCTCTGACGAATTGTTAACAATATACTGAAACACGGAATTATTTGTAACATATTATCACGTTTAAATATTAGATTTACAAAAAGCTGACTTTTTCCCATGTTAAATCAAGGGAAAACTTCATGGTCTTTGCGCCACCCCTAATTATTAACCGATTTTGCTCAGTAGAAAAATTCAGAGAAGAGTAGAAAAATTCGAAAGAGTAGAAAAATCAGAGTAGAAAAATTCGAAGAAAAAAAATCCACCAAGTATAAATAAGAACCACCCTAATATATATATATATAGTTAAAAGTTTGTCATAAGGACAACCGCAGGATTTCGCCAGGAGCGGGTGCTAATCTGAAAAATTGCACCCGCTCCCAGCGAAATCGCGGTAAAATTTCAGCTGTAACCACGTCTCACGACCGTGAGATGGGTGGTTACAGTCTGCGCGAATTCAATACGATGATCCGGCGAAAGTCTCGTGCACCCTGAGGACACGGAGCGACCCAAGGACGACCGCCTTCTGCATTCTCCCTGCAAGTGCCTCAGCATTTTCTTGACACGCAGGGATGCTTTTCAGGCTATGAACAAGTGAAACCTTGGCACCTCCAAGAGCGCCAATGATCAGGACGATTAGCTTAACAGAATATTCCGGGTATAACCTTCGCAACTCCCTCATAAGGTCTTTATACCTTTCTTTCTTTTCTTTCTCCTTCGCTGTGACGTTTTTGTCCCCTGGTGCCGAAAATTCGATAACGAACATGGTTCGTTTCTCGAAGTCAAGAAGAACCATGTCAGGCCTCGAGTGCGCAACAGAAACAATTGTCGAGAATATGAAGTTCCAATATATGCGGCACTTCTCATTTTCGACAATTGACTCTATTTCTCTAGGGGCGTTCAGCGGAGAGGGCATTTGGGCTAATGCCGTAAGAGTGACAGAGATGGTAATAAAGCACTTTCAGTGCCGCATTGTGCCTTTGGATGTAGGTTGATCCCGCATGAGCTGGACAACTAGATAGTATGTGTCCTAGATGCTCGGGGTGTTCATGACACGCTCTGCAGCTATCATCGGGAATATTTCGGCTCAAAATGTGGCGACGGTATGCTAGAGTGGAAATGACACCATCTTGACATGCCAAAATGAAGCCCTCTGTGCCCGACTTCAATCCGGGTGATCTAAGGAAAGCAAACGTCAGCTCATACGACATCGACTGATCTTCCACATTTCTGTGGAAGAAGCCGTGCATCTTCTTGTCGAGGAGCTCTTCGCGGAAGTTTTTCTCCTGTGCTTTCTTAATCCGGGCCTTCAGGAGTAAGTATTTAAGATGGATAAGATTTGATGCATTTCGCTCACCCCTGATATTGAAGTCAAGGCCGAGTGTTTCAGCAGCCTCTTCTGCTGCTTTGTAAAGAAACGCCCCTTTGCCTACTTCTTCGTGTTTTCTGACCATTTTAAGAAGAGGATCTTGTCCATTTGCGACAATATGTGCTGTACCCAGAATAATCCTGTTGTGAAGACATTCAAGATTCAGTATTCCACGACCACCTTGACGGCGTGAGATGTAAAGTCGTGGAACAGAAGACTTAAGGTGCATGCTTTTGTTCATGTGCATAACCTTTCGGGACCCGATGTCGAGGGATCTGAGCTCGTCCTTCGTCCATGGAACTACTCCAAATGAATAGAGTACTACTGGGACAGCAAGCATGTTCGTTGCAGATACTTTATTCCTCGCCGACAGTTCGGAAGACCATATCTGTCGAAGGAGACGTTTGTATCTGCATCGGAGAGTATCCTTTATAGATGTTACGTCCTGAATGCGGCTTTGTGGCACGCCCAGGTATGTATAGGTCTCTCCAGCGCAAAGGTGTCGTATAGCGCTTCTGTCAACGAGTTCAGGATCTTCGAGGATGCCGTTAAGTTTTCCTTTCTTTAAATTAACCTTGGCCCATTTCTCTAACCCGAACTCCATTCCAATCTCTTGAGTGTACTCTGTGACAATTTTTAGAGCTAGATGTAGTTTCTCTTGATTTCTAGCATAGAGCTTAAGATCATCCATGTAAAATACATGAGTTACCTTATGCTTTCGATTTCCAGGTTTGCCACAGAGGTACCCTTTGGAGGCGAAATGCGAGAGATAGTGGCAATATTGTGAGGCAAAAGAGGAGAGGGCTCATGGTGTCGCCCTGAAATACACCTCTCTGAAAGGTGATACTGTTAGTGATCACACGATATTTTCCAGATAAGATGGTAAATCTGGTTTTCCAAAGCGGCATTAATCTCTCTATGCATCTCACGATGTGTGGATGAACCTTCAAGCTTTCCAAAAGACAGATGATAAGTCTATGGGAGGTTGAATCAAAAGCTTTTCGGTAATCTATCCAGGCCATCCATAGAGATCGTTGATAGGATGCTGCATCTTTACAGACACATCTATCGATGAGCAGGTTCTCCCGACATCCTGCTACGCCTTTCTTCGAGCCACGTTGTTCATACATCTCTCGCCACACAGGTTCAATTGTCCGAAGAATCCTATCATTTAGGATGGCTGTGAAGATCTTATACAGTGTGTTCAGACAAGTTATTGGCCTGTAATTCTTAGGGTCAGCTAAGTTGCCCGTCTTAGGCAGGAGCACTGTGCGCCCTTCCACCAACCACTCCGGAATAGGCTCTTCCGACTTTAGATATGAGGTGAAAATTCGGGCCAGATGCTGGTGGGTTGAAGGAAACTTCTTCCACCAGAAGGTCTTGATACCATCTGGTCCCGGAGCGGGAAAGTTCTTCATGCCTTTTAATACGTTTTTCACCTCCTCGGTAGTGATAGGTGGGCATTCTTCCTCAGGTGTTATGAGGGCATTGCACAGCTCCTTGAAGCTATTTATGTTCTTTGAGTCTTCTTGAAGTGGATGCTGGACCTCGTAGACTTCTCTCCAAAATGCTTCGACCTCCTCTGGTTTGGGTGGATGGTCGACAGTAATTGGAGGGTCTTGGAAGAGTTTAGATGGATCAGATGAAAATTGTTGATTTTCTCTGACCCACCTCTCTCTCCGCTCTAGACTTCTCCTAGCAGTAGATAGTATTCGTATTCTGTCAACAATATGCTGTCTGATGGTCATTAGCTTTGATTTGTTGATTGTGTGATGACGGATCCGCAGTTCGCGCGCGAACCGTCGAACCTTGGCAGTGAAATTCCTGCCAGCTGTTATGTAGTCAATCACACACTGAATGCGGGACGCGTACTGTCTAG
>CAKNXH010000592.1:62089-143416 GCA_932178445.1 Andricus quercusramuli
CCCCCCCCCCCCCCGGCCCTATAACAATCCATACCTGAACGTCCTATACTTTTAATTTAAATAGAATTTACACTTGGAAAAATATATTTAATATGGTACAGTTATATAACTAAAATGAAGTTAATTTAGTATATTCTGTTAGTTAGCATAATTGATTTGAGAAATTATCAATGAATTTGTATTAAAAAAAGAAAATTTTTTTTTGGGAATATTTCTTCATTCAAAATTTCAGATATGCCACACCTTAAATATTTTACATTAGCAAAAATAACTGCATGCTTACTAAAACACAATAAAGTTTTGCTTCCTCATATCAGGTAAGAATTTCGAAAACATTTTATTTCCTTTAATTTAACGTTCCTCAATTGAAAAATATCTGGAACACAATGTTTTAAACAATTTTCCGGGAATATATGTGTGAGGATGTATGGATGAATGTGTGTGTGTGTGTGTTTGGATTTGTATGCGGATATGTGTGTGCGGATGTCACACTTTTTTGTAAACGCGATAAGTTGAGGAGGGTTGAATATTAATTGATGAAATGTGGATGGCTTATTTTCACCACTAATGCCTAAAAACTAACCGACGGATTTCTAAATATATGTATCACTTTTTGAGCACTTTCAAATTGGAAAAATAGATTTGTTACTGTAAGACTTTTTTCATTACCATCATTCAAAATTGATGCAAGAATATGAAAGACTCCTTGACTCGGGATAAATCGACTTACATATCATATTAATACATTTTATTCAAGAGGAAATATGTTATGGTCATTTATTTTATTTAGAAAATCGATTTTCATAGAAAAAATATTCTTATTCACACAATTTAAAGTTGATACAAGAAGAGAAAAGGTTCGTGGACTGAAGATTAATCGATTGACCTATAATATCAATACATTTTATTGGAAAGTAAGGAATTAATGGTCATTTATATTATTTAAAAAAACAATATTTTATATTAAAACTTGTTTCATTAACATAGTCAACGGCGATACCACGCTGAAAACACCAGTTCCCGTTAGATCACTGAATTAAGCAGTGTTGAGCGCGGTTAGTACTTGGATGGGTGACCGTTCGGGGAATACTGCGTGTTGTTGACCCGTCGTGGGTGTGGTGGACCCACACTGGTAGTATTTATCCACCTAGAAACACTACCCGATTCGGGTAGTGAGGCAATGAACTTTCGAGTTCGAAATGCTAATCAATTTTTTTTTTTTTTTTCATTAACATAATTCAAAATTGATGCAAGAACTGAGAAGATTAATTGATTTTAGACAAATCGGTCCTTAATACGAGTAAATACAAACAAAGTGGAAACACTCGGGATCGAATTCACAGCTTGTTATTCACTATTTTTCTCCCAAAATTGTGAAATTATAATTATTAGCATTTGTTCCAGGCCTTGAAAGGTGATCGTCGCATGTACGGAAATACTTTATTTTTTTAGGACATACAATGCTTTAGATGTAACCTTCCAAATATCAAACAGTAACAGATTTTTTAAAAGCTCTATTTTTCGATCAAAGATACGTTTGAATATGTATTTTTTAAGTTGGACTGATTCTTGATCTATCAAGTGATCCGAAGAAAATTTAAAAAAAAATTTTGATGAATGAAAATTGCAATATTATATAAAAATATTCAATTTTTTTATAGATAATGCCACTTTATTCTCGGCCTCTTTTGCAGCATCTTTCAGCATTTTTTATGTATAAAGCATTTTATTTCTGAATTATTATACTTCAAACAGTTAAATTTCAAATATATGTCAGTATTATATTAATAATATTGAATGTGTCATTCCTTCAAATTCTTTTCTATTCTTTAAATTTTATTTAGTCTTTTTCAATCTTTTGAATTGATTATTGGAATGCTTTTAAGCTCCTTCAAATCCTTTTGCATTCTTTCAACTCCCTTGAAATCATCAGAATTCTTTAAATTCTTGTTGTTCCCTGAATTCTAAGAATTCCCTGCTCTCCAAGGACTTTAAGATAATGCGAAGAATTGATGAAATTCAGGGATTTGATAGAATTTAGAAAATACAAGGAATTCAGATAAATAGAATGACATCGGGAATTTAAAAGAATTCAGAATATTTATGAAATTGAGAGAAGTTCAGAAATTTCCTGAAGTCCTTCAATATTCTGAATTCAGAAAATTCAAGGACTTCCGGGAATTCAGAGAATTGAAGAAATTCAAGAAATTGAGAGAATTTCGAATATTGAAGGAATTCAGGATATTCCAAGATTTACAAAAATTCAGAGAAGTTCAGGGACTTTAGAGAATGCAAGGAATTCATTAATTTAAGAGAATTCAGAATATTTAAAGAATGTAGGGAATTTAGAGAATTTCAGGCATTTCCGAGAAATTAGGTAATTCGAGAAATTCAGAGAATTCAAAAAACTTCAGGAATTCGGGTTATTTGAAGAATTTAGTAAATTAGGAATATTCCAAGATTTCAGAAAATTCAAAAAAATGCAGGATTGCAGAGAATTCAAGAAACTCAGAGATTTCAGAAATTTTTAGAAAATAAGGTAATTCAGAATATTCAAGGAGTTAAAGGAATTCAGAATATTCCAGAAATTCGAAATATTTCACGAATTCAGAGAATTCAGCATATTCTAGGAATTTAGAGAATTTAAGGGATTTCAGAGCACTAAGAGAGTTCAATAAATTCATGAGATTTGAAAAATTCAAATAGTTCAGAAAATTTTAGAAATTTCAGAAATTTAGAATATTCGTGTGTTAGAGAATTCAAGGAATTTCAAGAATAGGGACTATTTCAGGGTTTTAGAATATTGAAGGATTTCACAGAATTCCGAATAGTCGAAGAATTCAGGATATTCAAGAAATTCGAGGATTTTAGGGAGGTCAAGGAAATCAGATACTTTTAGGAATTTAAAGAAATCTGAATATTCAAGGAATTCAGAAAATTCAAGAATTTCAGAAATTTTCAGATATTTTAGTGCCCATAGGTAATTTAGAGAATATAAAATTTTCAGAGTATTAAGGGAATTCGTGAAATTTAAGAAATTTAAGGAGATCAGAGAATTCAAGAAAGTCAGAATAATCAATAAATTCTAGGGATTAAGAGAAATCAAAGAATTTCAGTAATTCTGATTATACAAGGATTTCAGAGAAGTCAAGGAATGCAGCGAATTCCGAACATTCAAAATATTCAGGATATTTGAAGGATTTAAGAATTTCAGAAATTTCAGCAAATTTAAGAACTTTCAAAGCATTTACGCAATTTAAGGAATTCAAAGAATTCAAAGAATTCGAGGAATTCTGAACATTATAAGAATTCACCAAATTTAGAATGTTCAAGGATTTCAGGAAGTTCAGATATCATCAGAAATTTAGGGAATCTATTAAATGTTTATTGCTCTAAATATTAAACTCTTAATTACTCTTAATGAAATCGCTAAAAATTCCAAAAGTTATTGATTTTTCAGCAAAAATTAGTGACATACAACAAATTGAAAATTTTCATGTTTTTTCTTGGACAATCGTTTCGAAATCGCTCAATATTTCAGTAAATCCAACATCAAACATGATTAATTATGACTAATAAGATCAAGCTGTTCCTTAAAGGTCAGTTTTACCTTCTAATTATAAAATTTTCTTTCATCCAAGTTGACTACAGTCCGATATGTATAAGGCATTTTAGTTCGAGTTGGATTGTTAGTTTTGGAACCTCAGACTTAATTATTACTATTATATGCAAAACAAGATGTCTTTTATCTTCCTGTTTGGGGTTTGCAATTTCTTTCTAAGCGTGGGACAAAACAATTATATGAGAACAATGGGTTAAATATTTATACTTTCGGTAATATTACACGCCGAATGAAAGTGTTTGATTTAAGGAACGAAATATCATCAGAAAATTGCTCAAATTTACTTCACTACCTTGAACGAATGAATAACTAATATGAATATTTTATTCGATAGAATTCTACTGATTTCCTGTGCTTATGATCCTTTCTCACGTCGAACTAAAAGTGGACGTTAATTGTGAATATGACCGTGAATTATATGAAAGGGTTTTTATTCAAATAGCAATTTGGACATATTGGTATATTTAAAAAACAGGGTAAAAGTTCCCAAGAATGCAATATTTTAAACATTTAGTATGCTGCTCTAGTCTACTTGATTATTAATTGAATAATCTTCTACCTTATTTACCGCAGAATTTTGTTATAATTTTTCCCCTATTACTATAAAATTAATAATAAATTAACAATATAATAAATAGTAAATGGTTTCTGAAATCGCGATTCTTTTGTATCAATTCATAAAAAAAAATTATATTTTTTATTTGGAAATATTTTTTTATTTCCTAATTGAATTACAACACTTTTATGTTTTCTTACATTGGTGAGAAAACACATTCTATATTGCAATAAAATTAAAGCTTTTAATTTTCACTTCATGCGTTTCCCTTAAACTATTAGAGGTTATTTTAAGATAACAAAATTGCAGCATGTGGGGAGATCTTCAAATTATTTATTAAAAAATTAGAAAATATTAACGATTTTGGATAAATCTCAAAAGAAAAGACAATTTTTCGAATAAATAATAAAATATAATATAATGAAAATAATAAAGTTTTTGAATAAGAAAATCGAAGGAACAAAATTATTTCTCCGAAAAAGTTATAGAAAAATGTCGCATGATACTTCTATCTCTAGTTATTTTTGAAACTTTTGCGAAAATATAAAACTTATTTAGTTGAAATTCATTCATTTCGACGATACAATGTTATGGTGTCATAAAAAACAAAGAAGAATATAATTTAACAGTTCCAACAATATTTACATCAAACATTTTTCTGTATCTATATTCTATACTCTCAATTTTTTAACTCACTTCAGTTTCCTTCCACTAATACGTTCTCTAAACTACTCAACTAATTTTTTTTGTAGTTTTTCTACACTTGATAAAATGATATTGATGTGAAAAAAAACAATCTCAAGGAATTTTTTTTTGCATATTTTCGCAAAAATTTCAGAAGTAACAATTTTTTCAATTTTTTCCATTGCAGTATTTAAATTTAAATAACTATTTTTTAAACTCAAGACTTATTTTATATTTTTCGAGATGAAGATCTATCAGCGAGATGAACTGACAAATCCAAGATTTACGGAGTTTTTAATTCAGTACATCATGTAATCATCCTCTTAATTTCGCGTTCATACTAGGCTTTTTCATTCCAAAATGAAAATTTCGAAAATTGCTCGAAGATTTCTATTTTGTAGTGGTTTGCCACTTGATTACGATTAAGTTGAAGTTGTTTTTCTTGGCAGCGCTAAATTTTTAAATATTTGTTTAGTTTAAATTTTCTTCACAAGAGTGTCACTAATTTTAAATTTAATGACTACAATTTTTAACTAGTGAGTTCTATAAATAATACATTAAAGGTAGATGAACCAAAAAAATGTAATGTAATAAAAAAAATTTGAATGTTATCTAAATCAGCTGAAAAATGGCTATCTTGAGGTTTGAAAATTCTTTGCAACGAAGTTCACGTTGACTTTCGTTATGCCATACAACTAAATTTTAGTTTGAAGTATTTATTAAATTTAATTTTCTTAACAAAAAAACTCGTAATTTAGTGATTTATAAGAACAAACGATGGCAGATGTTCATTATTCTTACATCTTTGAAGCTTGAAAATACTGAACTTTTTTAATAATTCATTTACACTAATTTCAACCCTTCTTGTGAAAAATGAAAACTGTTACTGGCTTCCGTACTAATATTCGGAAGAGATCGCAAACTAATTATTTGAAAATATACAGTATAATGTAATTTAAGTCAATTAAATTCTAAAGTGTCTCAGGCGGGCGAAACGCGTTAGGTTTCGTATGATTAAAAAATCAATTAATTAAAATTAATAAAAGGGAAAGAATTAAAATATAGACCCTCATGCCAAATTAAAAAATCTGCCCGCGGCAATGACTAATGTAAAAACTGAAAAAAATAGGACGCAACTAATGTAAGTCTAGCTTTGTACTGTTTAATATACTATAATCATGCTTGAATTTATTTATAATAGTTGCTCAGTCAGCTACCAAGTTCCATGGGAATCGATTGAGAATTCCGCAAACAACAGAAAAAAGGTCCTTATGCATAATTTTTTCAGATAAGAATTCTTGATTTCTTTTTTTGTACTTTGCGGCGATTCGCTACCGCGATTTTTGATTCGCAACATTAAATAATCAAGGGTCTGTTTCAAGTTCAGGGTTTGACCGCTTCTTGTAGAGATCAATGAAAGTGCAAAAGCACATGCAACAATATTCCTTTTTAATTTCAATCAGTTGAATTTTGAATAGTATTTTTTTTACAATTTCTTCAAAGACCTGTCATGTACTTTCGCTATGTCTTGAATTAATTATAAATGAGAGCATATTTACAATAACCGATATATTTTTTGAGTAAATTGACCTTCATTTAAAATGCGCTGATGACGATTCTAATACTTTGAAGTGCGTTGCAGAAAATTTGGCATTGGGATTATGCACAAGAAGAAAACAAATTAGATGTTAATTTTTGTTTTCATCGTTAGTCAAATATGTACTCAAATAATACGTACTAAAATCCTTGTTTAAATAATAGTTTGGTAAACTGCTATCTTATCAGCAATGTCTGTTCAACAAACTGCGCAGGTGTTTTCACATGATGGGAACGCAATACTATTTCTAAAATATTTTAATAATCAAAATAATAATGATCGAAATCTTACTTATACAAAAGGTTAATAATAATTTGTATACAAATAAAATATATGCTGAAACAGGCTGAATTTCCAAATTCTGTGTACCTTAGTCCTATTTCAGCAGTACTTTTGATCAAAATCGTGGTTACACTGACCAAAATTTCGGTACAAATAGCCGGATTTTTTCTATACGAATAGGGGGAAGTGGAAAAGGAACTAATTGTGCCGACATTTCGGTTCAAATCGTCCCTTTTTGGCACACGCAGTCAGTGCTTTGTTGGTATTTGTTTTGAAATATAAAGATGCACGAGCTTCACACAAAATGTGCAAATATCAAATTGAACTAGAAAATCGCATCAAAACGTTGCAAGATGGTAGTATTCATTTATTTTTTACTATTATATATATATTTATTTTTTTTAAATTCATTTTATACATAATGTAGTTGTCAACTGTTTGCAACGTTTTGATACCCTGGGGTTTTATGAGTTATGAAAATTTTGATATAATTGAAACATTTCTATCACTGTTTTCATAAAAAAGGCATAATCAAATTTCAGAAACAAATAAAACTGATTGGACCTGTGAACAAATTTGAGAAAAGTTGGTACTAGCGCAGTTGCATCATATCCGGTACTTTGATGGAACTTTCTTTGCAATCTCATTGGGTTTCCATTGACACTTTTTCAATAATAAATACCAAGAACCCCCCCTCCCCCCCCCCAAAAAAGTTACATTTTTTAAATAAAAACGTTATGATAACGAAATTTTTAAATGAGATTTTTTGGAAATTCATATTATTTTTAAAACCTACATAAAACCTACAATTCATGACTGATTTTATTGTTTAACACCTGAACTCATTTGTTTTAATAGATAGTTTACAAAAAATATTTTATATATACATATACGCGTGGGATGAAAAAAATGAAAATTATAAAAATTTATGAAAATTATCTGTAAATTAATTGAGCTTCACAAACATTAATAAAACTGTCGATTTCTGTTTTTAAGTTTTAGCAATCTCGCTTTTGCATGAAATTATAAGATGTATTTACTAACAGTAACTCAATCCCTTGAGACTTCACACGTGAAAAAATTCTACGGAAAGCGTTCTACGGAAATTCCATGTGGAAATTCCATATGGAAATTCTATGTGGAGATTCCACATGTAAATTCCATACGGAAATCCTACAAACATTTCTGCAAACTATTGTTGGACTAAGTTTGACTTCCGGTGATAAGCTGCGCTCTCGGAAATCACATTCCGGACATCACACCCTTCCACCAGGTATGCGTACAACATCTTCGAGAAAATTATGCGCTATCCGCGTCAAAACCTTGCACCAACTGTGAATTTCTTGAGGACACGTGACTGCGTCAATGCCCTAGGTGTAAAAAACACATCTGCGGAGATGTCTGGGGTTTACAGTACTTTAGGGTCTCTGGAGAAAGATTTTCGAAGACACGAGATTGAGTCAATGCTCCAGGTGCAAAAAACAAATCTTCCTCGGGGAAGTCTGATTTTTGCAGTACTTTAAAGTGCCTGGAGTGAGTACCTCGAGGACACGAGATTGCACCAATGCCCCACGTGTAAAAACCACATCTTCTAAGGAGAAGTCTGGGTCTTACAGAATTTTAGGGTCTCTGGAGTAAGTTCCTCGAAGACACGAGATTGAATCAATGCCCAAGGTGCAGAAAAAAAAACACATTTTCTCCGGGGAAGTCTATTTTGTACAGTACTTTAGGGTCCCTAGAGAAAGATCCTTGAGGACACGAGATTGAACCAATACCCCAGGTGTAAAAAACACATCTTCTCCGGAGAAGTCTGGCTTTTACAGTACTTCAGGGTCCCTGCAGTAAGTTTCTCGATTACATAAGATTGAACCAATGCCCCAGGTGTGAGAAGCACATCTTCTCCGTGGATGTATATATGGTATATAGGGTATATATGGTATATAGGGTATATAGGGTATATAGGGTATATAGGGTATATAGGGTATATAGGGTGCTTAAAGTGGGTTTCTTGAGGACACAAGATTGAAAGAATGCCCCAGGAATGAAAAACACATATTCTCTGAAGAAGTCTGGTTTTTACAGTACTTTAAGGTCCCTGGCACGAGATCCAGCCAATGTTTTAGGTGTAAAAAACACATCTTACCTAGGGAGTCTGGTTTTGACAGTACTTCAGGGTGCTTAAAGTGGGTTCCTCGAGGACATGAGATTGAACCAATTCTCCAGGTGTGAAAAACGCACCTACTTCTGGGAGGTCTGATTCAATCTCGTGTGCTCGAGGAACTTACTTCAGGGACCCTTAAGTACTGTAAAACCAGACGTCCCTCAAATAGAATGGTTTTTTACACCTGGGGTATTGACTCAATGTCGTGACCTTAAGAAACCCACTCCAGTGACCCTAAAGTACTGTAGAAATCAGGCTGCCTCGGAGAATATGTGTTTTTCACGTCTGGGACATCAGTTCAATCTCGTGTCCTCGAGAAACCCACCATAGACACCCTAAAGTACTGTGAAAACCAGAGTTCCCTAAAGAAGATGTGTTTTTTACACCTGGGGCATCAATTCAAACTCGTGTCCTCAAGGGACCCGCTCCAGGTACTCTAAAGAACTATGAAAATTAGACTTCCCGGAGAATACGTGTTTTTCATTCCTGGCGCATTCTTTCAATCTCGTGTTCTCAAGAAACCTACTCCAAGCACCCTAAAGTACTGCAAAAATCAGACTCCCCCGAAGAAGACTTGTTGTTTGCACCTGGGACATTGACACAATGTCGACGCTCCGGGAACTTACTCCAGGGATATTAAAGTACAGTAAAAAGCAGGCTTTCCCGGCGAAGATGTGTTTCTTACACCTGGGGCTTTCATTTATTCTTGTGTCTTCGAGGAACTTACTCCAGGGGCCCTAAAGTACTGTAATACCCAGACTGTGTCCTCGAGGAACCCACTACAGGCACCCTAAAGCACTGCGAAGATCAGACACCAAGGGTATTGGTTCAATCTCATGTCCTTATAGAACTTACTTTAGGGACCCTTAAGCACTATAAAACCAGACTTCCCCGAAGAAGATGTGTTCTTCACACCCTAAGCATTGGCTGAATCTCGTGTCCTCGAGCAACCCACTCTAAGCACCCTAATTGATGATACATGAAACAGAACTGTTTGAAGAATTTTCATTTAGGTTCAGAGATGTACATATGGCACGTCATATAGCTATGTCATGTAGCTTTTCTAAATTATGATACTTCATAGGGTAAGTTTTTTTTACAGCTCACGTTAATATTGCAATGCAGCATCAATTAGAACAATTTGATGTAAAAAGAATAAATAAAAAACAATGATGCCTCTTAGAACACCAAAAGACTCAAAAATATAGAAGGGGTGATTTCAACCCCTAAATGAGAACGTTTGCCCAAAATTTATATTTTTTTCATAGTCTGAGGTCCTCTTTTCACCTGCAAAGTAACCAAAAAATCGGCGCCGGACACCAACCTAACCCCCCTAGTTAGAGAAAAATATTTCACAGAGAAATTCTAGATTCCATAAAACTACACCGTTTTTACGCAGAACATTTCTTGTGATGGTTTTAGTCAAGAAACTAAAGTTCTTAGAAAGTATTCGTTCAAAAGAAAAATGTGTAATGATTGTTTCCACGTGTTTGAATTATTAATAATTCGATTATCCAACTATAGTGGTGGAAAAAAATTACGCAGTTGTTGTAAACAATTAAAAATTGCGAAACACGTGAATAGTTTCCAAAATGTATAAATGATCTTTTTCCAGAAAATGCATTTCCGCATTTTTCCGTGTGAGATTGACACAAAAAAAAGGGAAAACATACAAAATGAAAACCGATTGTATGGACCTTTTTCATATGGACGTCCACATATTGAATTCAACATCTTTCTTGCATTTAATTTAGGTAATTACTTAACAGATTGTAGGTATTTCAAATTTCAAATTTATTTTTGATCGATGGATGTCAAGGTAGGAAGAACACAATCCTTAAATTTGAAAAAATCAACTTAATTGTCTTTATTATGTTTCGTTCGCTTACTCCACAATTACTGTTTAAATTCTACTAACTCAATTAGAGAAAATGGAACAAGTACTCATAATTAAATATTGCTATTTCAATCAGTCGAAATAATCACTAATTTGATAATGAAAAACTACTTATTGGTTATTGAAAATATATTGATTCATTTAGGGTTTTACATGTTAATTAAAACAAGGTAATAACAAATTAGAAAGAAAAACAGAAAAACATAGGATGGTAATATTGCAAAACCTGTAAATAGAATGCGTCATCTCCACCGATATACGCATTTACGTGTTATTGGTTCAGAATGGAGAAACTAGAATTATGTACATACTAGATCTATTTCATCTTACACTTTATTTGCGTTGAAAGCAGTCACAATGAAGCGCTACGAAATAGATCAAATAAAACAGTATAACTTACAAACAACTCTTTTGATTTCAAATAATCTAAGCTAAGAATGAAAATATTCCAAATTTATCAGTTTTTAAGTCAAAATATTAATGTATTATTTATTAATAATTGGAAGCTTTATCCGATTTGAATAAATGTTATTCTAAGGGCTTTAAAATTAGATACTTTTTCAAAATAAAATATCCAGACGATGTCAAAGCAGTATAATTAAAAATAGAATAAGGTAAAAATTATTGATGGGTACATTAAGTTGAATCGGGAAAACCACATTTTGAAAATCGTATATACTACTATCTGGAAAAGTAGCATGCATGAGGATCCTGAAAAGTATAATTCATTTGGAATCGATCAGTAAACGCATTTTTTCTGCGCGTTAGGAAAATATGTTTGAACAAATTCTTATTCTTATTATTTTTATTATTTGTCTGGATGCCAATTTTTGTTATGTATCTTAGGATCTTAGGATCTTAGCCGTCCCCATACATTTATACAGCTTTTAATTTGCTGGCCCGTAAGAGTAATTCATTTCTAATAGACGCCTGCTTTCAGCAAATATTTCATTTCAAAAACAAGTGAATAAAACCCAAATTCCTCATACTTCGAGTCAGTCACAGCCAAATATTGTTAAATTGTGAAGAATTATGTTTTTTTAGTCTTCAAACTTTTGTACGTTTGAAGAAGTTAAATTTACCATTAATAAGTTAGAAATTATTAAAATGTAAACGTCTAAGTCTTGAATGGTTTAATAACGAAGTAAAAATATTTCGACTTTAAACGATTCTAATTCAAAATTATATAATAGTCAAATTAAACAGTACGTTCAATTTAGAAATGCATGAAATAAAACTGAGAGATTGTAGGATGAACATTTTTATTTTACCCATATAGAACGTTCACATATCACGTAACATTAAAGTACCGGCGTGGGGTTCACATTTTTTTCCATCAACGAATAAAATATACAGGAAAATTTGGGAAATAGAAGGGGCCTCAACTCCTCAAAAAATGAATAGTATTAGTACCTAATAAACTATTATATTTGAGAAGATTCACGAAAGGGGTCATCCATCAAATTGATATCAATGTAATTTATTTATGTAAGGCTTGTTTGGGGGAGGGGGTCGGCAAAATCTGACGCCCATGTAACAGTTGAATGACTCTTTCCCCCTAATTTAGATATTACATAATATGTGAACGTTCCGTAAGAGGACATTAGTGATTTACAATAAACTGAAATTGCTGATAATAATATGGTTCCCTAAATTATTTTTTATAAAAGGTCTTCATCATCATTGAGACACTTTGGAGTACGTATGTCTGAACATAGATTTGACGTCGCCCACATAACAATTTTTGGGGTATAAAGGAATGTTTCTGATTTTGAATGACTGGTAATATCACTTTGAACGATTAGACGTTAAGCAGGGAGTACCACAATAGGTACGTAGATAAGTCAAACTGAATATGCAAAATTAGTCGCAATTATACAAATCGCTACAATTTGCATTTTTAATAACAATAACAACCTATCATTTGTATAATTTGCTATTGAGAGTGGCTCAATATTTCTACATGAAAGTTAGGTTCTTGTTCGCCTTAAGGATGCATTCTTTCAGAGCAACTCTATTGAACAATTTTTAACATTTTCACACAGTTTTTCTAATGAGATTCTAGTGGTTCATCAGCACTAACAGATTTGAATTAATAAAATAATGGATTCCATTACTTTGAGACTGTTTACGTCAGAATAGCCATATATTAATCAAAATAGTACATTCTTTAACCTAGAATCTAAGAGTTTCTTAATATACCAGCGGATTTTAAAAGTGTGTTTTGATTTTACTCACAGATAAAAATTCAACGACATGAGGGGTCTTTTTTCTTATCTTATTTTGATTTCTGCAATACTTGCCGTAACATCAGCTGGCCTTTTACCTCCTCCGAGACCAGCTGATGAGCCAGGAGTTCATGCTTTCACCGGATCACCTTTCGGTCCTAAACCATATCCCGGAGCAAGACCAGAATACGGCCCATACCTTTCTGATACACGTCTTGTAAGTATAACAGGTGAAAAGATGATGCAATCGTGTATTTTTTCTGGAATTTTCCAGCAATTATAACAGTTCACATTAAGAATGAAAGATACTTAATATTTTCAAAAGTTTATTGTCATCTGGATACCCTGTCAAAATGCTCTGCAAAAAAATGATTTTTCTTGTGTTCTTAGCTGTTAGTTGACAGTGATCATCAGTGTAATTCACATAGTGGAAATTTATCTTATTGCGCCTATATTCCAGCTGCTCTGGAAGAAGAAGGCACAAAATCAATTTGGAGTCAGCGAATAAATATCTTCATTAATATTCTGTCCGCAATTATGCACATTATACTTCAATAAATAATAATAATTATAATCAATTTTTAGAGCATGTTGAAAATAAGATCTTGATTTTAAAATGTTACTATGTGAAAATTCTTTTCTTTAATATATCCTAACCCCTATCGACCTATACTGCCGTTCAAACTAAAAATATATGTATGTAAGCGATGTCTGAGTTGAACGGGGATATTAAAAAAACATTTACGCTAAGGACTTCAGTATAAGAACACATTTTCATTGAGGCAAGTACCCCTTTCAGAATTTTGGGTGAAACACATGTATTCTTTCTGATTTTGCAATAAAAAATTGATTATTAAAACAATTTCTATTAGGAAATGTACTTGCGGAGGTTGCGGGAGGCGATGGAGGATAGGGGAGTAGAAAAAGGCCTAATTGAGAGGGTAAGGGAGATATATGAAGAGACCAAAGACAAGGTAAGAGGAGGGGAGGGGATTTCGGAGGGATTCTGGATGGATAGGGGGTTAAGGCAGGGGTGTCCTCTGAGCCCAACGCTGTTTGCGATTTTGATTGCGGATATGGAAAGTAAGCTGGAGGCTGGGGTGGTAGGAGGAGTCAGGATATGAGGGGTTAGAATTTGGTCACTAGCGTATGCAGATGACATAGTGTTGCTGGCAAATAGCGAGGAGGCCTTAAAGGAGATGATGAAGAGGTTGAGAAGATACCTGGATAAGAAGGGGTTAGACTTGAATGCGGAAAAGTCCAAGGTTATGGTGTTCAGAAAAGGAGGGGGAAGGGATGAGGGATAAGGGAGGAGAGTGGAAGTGGAAGGGAAAGGAGGTGCAGGAGGTGAAAGAGTTTGTGTACTTGGGCTTCGTGTTTCGGAGGAATGGGGGAGTGGATGGTCACATAAAAGAGAGAGTGAGGAGAGCAAATGTGGTGATGAGGCAAATTTGGGGGTTCGGAAAGAAGCTATTCGCAGATGATTTTGGACTGAGAATGAAGCTGTTTGATTCGCTAGTGATGAGTGTGCTACTGTATGGAGTGGAGGTGTGGGCGTGGAAGGAAAGTGAAGAGGTAAATAGAACGCAGGAGAGGTATGTAAAGTGGACCCTGGGGTTGGCAAGGAACACGCCTAAGTATATTGTAAGGAGGGAGACGAGGAGAACGAGTGTAGGGATTCTAGCAGGGAGCAGGGCGTGTAAATATGAGGAGAAATTTTTGGAAGAGGGGGGAAGTAGGCTGGTTAGGGAGTGTTGGTGGGAGAAGGAGAACAGAAGAGGGGGTGGGAAGATGGAGGCTGAGAGGGAAAGGTATTTTAGAATGAATGGACTGCAGATGGATGAAGTAAGAAGGATGCACGAGGAAGGAAGGAAGGTTTATGACTTGGTTAAGCAAAATGCCATGGAGAGAGAGAAGACAGAGGGGGAAGAGAGAATAAGAGATTCGAGGTTTAACGGGAACTATGTGTGGATTATGCCAAGGACAAGAGCGCAATATTTATGTGTGAAAGGAGAGAAAGGAAGTCAGGAACTTATAGCGAGGATGAGGTGTGGGTGTATGGAGGGTTTCAATAGGTTCTGGCTCCCTCGGGAGAAGAAGATATGTGAACTGTGTGGAAAGGGGGATGCAAGAGTGGAGCACTGGTTGGAGGAGTGCGTGGAGGTGGAAAGAAGTGAGATAAGCATGGAGGCACTGTTGCATGAAAAGGGGGAAAAAAGGGCAGTAGCATGGGTGAAGGGAGTGTTGGGTAAGATGGAGATGAAGAGAAGGAAGGAGGAAGAGGAATGGAGACGGAAAGATTGTAAATAGGAGAGAAAGCAGATATAAGTAACATGTGAATATTGTAAATAGTAGATAAGTAGTAGGTATCAGAGCGAAAACAGAGGTTGGCAAGCGAGGCAATGCGAAAAAGTAGGGACATGCGTGCGAGGAGAGGCGAAGCGAGGAAGGCAAGGCGATAAAAGCGTGCGACTCAGAGATAAGGAATGGATGGATGTTAGTCTTTAAGGGTTAGTTTTAAGAAAATTCTGCAAAAATGGAAGTGTAAGCAAGTCAATTTTTTAAGGCCAGCAGGCTGAAAAATAAACGTTTATCTAACTATCTACTTGCCGCTTTTTCTGGAATCAAATTCAAGTAAAGGACATCTTTGCTCGACTCGAAACATAATTTGAATTATGATAATCAGCATCAGCTCACGATTCCATTGATACAAAAAACTCATTTTTCGAAAAAGTGTCGCTTCAACATGTTTTCCGTTGTCAATCAGTAGTTAGTTAGTTAGTTTTTGAAACGGGCGGGAAGCGCATGGAGAGCTCCCCTGGCGCTCAAGCTATAAAGCCTATTGTGCCACATCCTTACCCATTCACTCTCAGCAGTCGACCCCAGACCTTTTGACAAAGCCTAGTATGTCAACCACTGATCGCATTGTAATTTCCTCTGTTTCCATGAAATGGGCCCCGAGGGTCTGTTGCCTGAGCCTAGCTGATGCCGGGCACTAGCATAATACATGCAGCATTGTTTCGTCATCCCTGCCGCATTTCCTGCACACTGTCGAGAGGTTATACCCCACTTTGTACATATGATAGTTCAAGTGGTTGTGCCCAGTTAGGATCCGTACCACTGTCCTTATATGTTTCTTGCGTAAGCCCAGGATTTCCCGAGCTCTGTCCATCCTATAGTTATAACCCAGGATGGATTTCGCCTGACGGCAACGCTGGATTTGTTCCCAGTACTCCCGGTATTTTGTTCGGATCTAGCTTTTACTGGCCATTCCGCGAAACGCTATTCCCAGTACCGATTCGGGTCCTATCTATTCACTAGCTCCGCCACGTTTTGCCAACTGGTCCGCCTTTTCGTTGCCCTTGATCTCTGTGTGACCAGGGTGTGACCAATATGAGAGCCACATTGCTTCTTTCTCCAAGTTAGTTTGATGCCTTTTTGGATTCCCAGACCATTTCTGAAGTTACTCTGGTTTCCCTAATACAGTTAGTGTCGCTTGGCTGTCCGAACAGATTGTAATCTGTCTGCCAGCAACGTTTTCTTCTATTAAAGTTTCAACACAGCGATGGATGGCCAGGACCTCCGCTTGAAAGACTGTAGCATGTCGCCCAAGTGTCATCCGTATCCTTTTCCCTCTCTTGCTGTCATAAATTCCTGCTCCTGACCCTCCGTCTCACCTGGAGCCATCTGTATACCAAATTTCCCCGTGGAGGAGCGGGTTACCATTTGCTTACCACAGATCCCTGCTTGGGATGCAGACGCGAAAAGCTTTGGCAAAGTTGAAGCGTTTTGTTATTTTATCTTGCATCATCTGTAGAATCGGCAGTGCGCTGATATCACTCGGGAGCCTAGTGTGTCAAGTCCCCCGAGTCCATCTATTTGCTCTTACCAGACGTCCCATCGCGTGTGTAGCTCTAGTGGTTATCGCAACATTTAGGGGTTCCTCACAGATCATGAATCCTATCCTGCTGTGGGCGTAGTCCTCTTTGCTCCAATCAAACCCCTGAGTGCTAGCGCTTGTAATCTTCGCAGCCTATGCTGCATTGTCTTAAGTTCTGCCCGTGGCCACCAGACCACGGCCGCATGTAGGAGCCTGGGTTTTAGGACAGAAGGGTAGAGCCATGCAAGCATTTTAGGCCCTAGACCCCACGTCGACGTTAAGGCTCTCCTGCACATCCAAGAAGTCATGCCAAAGTTCCTGCATTAGGTCTCCAGGTGCTTCGCCCAGTTCAGCTTGCTATCTAGGATTACTCCCAGATATCTAACTGAATCTGAAAACGTCAGCTCCCCATCACAGAATACAGAAGCTACAACTTTCGTAAGTTTATAATTTCTCGTGAAAATGACCAGTTTGGTCTTTTCCGGATTTACCGAGAGCCCTGAACTATCGCACCAGAGCTCTACGATGCGCAGCGCCGACCTTATAAGACCCATCAGCATTTGCAGATGAGCCCCCCTGAATAGGATTATAAAGTCTTTTGGATATCCCAGAGTATAGTGCCCCTCTTTATTTAGCCTTCGAAGAAGGCGTCCACCACAATGCACCACAGAAGGAGCGACAGGACACCCCCTGTGGGCAACCCCGTGGAGCTATCCCCCTTACGATGCCTTCACCCCGCCTGTATCAAGTCTTCTCCGGCGTAGCATGCTTCCCATCCAGCATACTAGCTGGTCCGGCACGCCACATCTCGAAGCCTTTCGACAGATGACTTCTTCGATGACTTTATTAATATCTTCTTAAACTACTTTATCGTTTATTACCTAGGAAGAGAAGATAACTGATAATAGTTTTATTGGTGAGACAAAAATACACCATTAAATTAATCCAAGTTATATAAACAAAATTCTAAAGTCACCTAAAGTGACACACATTCATATTTTATAATCGATGCATCAATTGTGCGTGTAACGGAGATAAATGTGATACGGTAAAGCACTCGGACTTAACGTTGGAGGTTCGGAATTCAATATCTGAGCCGGTACCTTTGGGTAGTTTTCTGTGTACTTGTACCGAGGTGCGGATGGTTTGGATCTCACCTTAAGCTTTGGATCCTCTCTTCACGCACTTGGCTGCAGCCCAGTCGTGCATGGTGGTACAAAATTCCGAGTCGAACAAAATGCCTTTGACATATGTGTCTATAACCATCCTAGTTCTGAGTAAAAATTTAATTGTTGCTCCTACGCAACCTCCTGATAATCTAGTAGCACCAAATCCTCCAGAAGTAGAAAGTCTGATACAAACGAGGTAAAAGCAGAGGTTCAGCAACCAAGAAGGCGATTAAAATATACATATCATATGCACAATTTTTTGACAGAGAAATAGCTACCATTAAAATGAGATTAGAACAACAGTATATTCTGAACAAAGTTTCTTCTCTCGATCTCTCTAATAGTTTAATGGGAAAGCACACGACAGGCAATTCAGGTTCATTGAAAAATTGGATTTATACCACCTAGCAAAAAAATGCGTGTATTTCTGAAAAAAGTTTCTTCTCTCGATCTCCCTAGTAGCGAAAAGACAAGATCTTTCTTCCAGAAAAAAATTAATTAAAATAATTTTCAATTCATAGATCCATCTAGTCTGGAGAGACGTTAGAAATTTCTGTTATCATCCAATGATAATACAGACTCCTTGAAAAATTTGATGTGTATCACCTAACCAAATCATGCGCGTATTTCCGAAAAAAAGTTTCTTCTTTCGATCTCTCAATTAGCTTAATGAAGAAGCACTCAACCGGCAATCGGAAGTTCTGTGGTTCGATTTCCAGTGGATCGAAAGGAGATCTTTTTGCAGAAAAAAATTAATTAAAATGATTTTTAATTCATAGAATTCCTTAGAATCACTTTTGCTGAAATTCCTCTGGAAGGTGTAATTAACAAAGAACTGATCAAAGCTGACCGCATAGGTGCTAGGAATAATCATGAAGATCAAGTACCGGATCCACTAGAACCACATTAGGACATTATAGTTCCCGTTGATGTAAGCAGCGAAATCTGAAAAAAACTGCAGCACCTTGATTGGATTTGGAAATAACAATTTTTAAAAATTAAAAATATTACCAGTAATTAAACCAGTAGGATACCTAACTTCAAGAATTAATCAAATGATACAAATATTACGCCCAGGACGTTTACAGAAAATTATATGTAAGCTGATACAGAAGGATTTGATTAAGGGATTTGACTATCATAGAACTTAAAAAGATGAAAATTATTTACTGCACGATTTGTACATGTGTTATAAAAATCGATTTCTCTGTTTTTCATTAATTTTTCGAGTAAATTATCGTAGATTGTCATCGACCTGACATGCCTAGTTATCTAGACCTTGCTTAATATAAGGGTTACAAAAATAAAATTAAACTTCCAACATCAAACAGTGTTCAAGGAAACCCCAGTGCAATAAAAACTTACATACGAGGGTTGTCTTTTATATTTCGGGAATGGGCGATCCTGCTGCTGCCATACGAAAACAGATGTCCCTACCGTTAAGTTCAACATTTGTTGGTAATTTTTTACTCAGAACGTTTTGACGTGCGGGCGCGATTTGTGTCGTGTACAGGGATTCGAAATGACCGCTCCACACAAGCCTTTTTTGGGCGATGGTCAAATGATGTGGGATCCAACGGCAAAAAATTTTTTTGACAACCAAATATTCATGCAATATTGATTGTATGCTGGTCCTTTTGATGCATAAGGATGCCTGAATTTCACGATAAGTCACATGCTGATCTTTCAGTATCAGTTCACGCACAGCATCAATGTTTTTTGGGACAAAGACTGATTTTGGACGACCTTACTGAACTTCGTCTGTGAGCGAACTACGGACCCGATTAATTCGAAGAACCATAATACACAGTTGTTTTTGATGGAGCTTCGTCCCAAAAGTCGAATAAAGTTAATTGATGCACTGCTATTGAGATCATCCACGTCGAAAGTTGTAAAAGAATGATCGCAGGGTAATGTTCACGAGTCAATTCCATTTTTTTCTCAAAACGTTCTGAGTAAAAAATTACTAAAAAATGTCAAACTCGACGATAGAGACATCACTTTTCATATGGCAGCAGCAGGATCGCCCATTCCCAAAATATAAAAGACAACCCTCGTAGGAAACTACCCTGGATAGTCTTCTTGAAACCAATATATCTGTTATTCTGCTCATTCGGTGAGTGAAAAGATAAACGATGGCAATAAGCCACTGGATTCCTCTCTCTATTTCTCTCTTACTCTTATCCTCTCAAATAGAACTACACCTTTGAGATTCCTGATAATAGCTTTTTACTACAAATCTGTACCAACTCGAATACAAATTTTAACAATACTTAGGTCAGTATTTAACTATAATTTAAGAATTTGTAATATTGTTTATCAGTTGATATAAACTAATCAAGTACGAAGACGATTTAATAGGAAATTCTTTCTTATGGCAATGTTCAAAATTACCCGTTTTGTTCACCCAAAGTTGATTAATGTGTATTTATCGAATTTAAAGCCGCTCTTACTCTCTATATTAATACTAATCTTTTGAAATTGTTGCTAAATATACGCCTTCAAACTATTTCAAATACTTATTTCCACTTTCAAGTACGTTCTATCCGGTTTATCGCAAACATCAATGTGTATGCAAATGCCAACGTCCCTTCGGAAGAAGAGGAAAAAAGTGATGATGCGGTCGTTTCCTAATCTTAATGGACTATGAGGGCAATCTTTAACATAGTAAATTCACTCTGGAAACAATTTCCACCCTCGCTGTTTTGTCTCGAATATGGTTTTGTCAGCAGATAATTGAAGGTACTTTAATTTTTAGTGATTGTAAACATTCACTTGAATGAGAATAAATTAATTTTTTCCTTCAAACGATTTCCAAATACGTAAAAAACTGTTATTTTCTTATTTAAAAAAGAAAATCATCGAACATAGGCTTACCACTCAAGAATCACAAAAATATTCCTGGTCATTTTCCAAGTTTTTCCCAGATTATTAAAGATTTTTTACGATCACACAATTTTAAAATTGAAGCCTTCAAGACCAAATAATTTCAAATTGAAAATATAAAAAAAAATCTAAAGTAGTGAATCTAATTCCATACAATTATAAAGTAGAAGCGTATATAATTTTTCTGAAGATTAAACATTTGAAATCGAACGATTTCGAAATCGAACGTTCAGTCAAATACAATTCCAAATCGAATGTCTTTCAAATTGAATACTAAACAGTCAACACTGTTTTAACAATGCTCAAAATGAAATTTTAGTTTGTCAATTTTCAAGATGTATATATCATTATAAATTGTACAAAGACGAAGAATGATTTTTCAAGACGAGGCAACAATGCATCTTTCAGACAATTTCAGAATTCATTTCTCCATTCATATTCCTCACCAACAAAAATTTCTTCGGTTTCGCAGAGCCGCATACATTGGCTGTATAAGGGCGTATGTCCAACCATCTCCGCTTCGAGAAGCAAAACGGCGGGCATGATAACTCTAAAAAAATGGTCTGAAACCGAAAAAAAAAAATTCAGAAAAATCAGAATCGTAGCTACTAGATGAACTATAAAATAGACATGGTTTAAAAATTTGTAGACAAAAAGCGGAGAGTGTCATGTTTGCCGCTAAAATTTTTCCAGTTTCATGTAACCCATTACGACGAACAACTCCGATTTTTTTATTCATTTTCAAGCCTCATTATTAAAATTAAGGAGTGGGAATTTGTGAACTAAAACCCTGTTCACTGCTATTTCCGGGTATGCTTTTTCTGAATCTGACCTCAAAATTGAAATATCTCGTCCAAAAAATTAAATATGGCGGCTTTTATGTAAAAAAATATGCAAATTTTGAGAACAAATTTTTTTATTCTTCTTCACTTTCTTCAGCCGTCGGTGCACAAAAATCGTGTGGTTTGACAGTATACTTTTGGCTTCCATCATAAAAATCATAATCATTTTCAAAATGGTGATTTTTCACTTGAAAATTTTGAAAAAATATAGGTGTGTGGACGCTTCACTCAGATTACAACGAATATTGGTGAAAGTGGCTGCACATAGGTTTTTAGGGTCGCTGAATCCGAATCTAGTGTCAGATTTTCGAGATTCAAGATCGCGGATGCAATATGGCGGCCAAAATTAAAAAATGTTTGGAACTGGATAAAATTGTCCGTGCACAGGTTTTTGTGGTCGCAGAATCCGAATCTAGTGTCAGATTTTCGAAATTCAAGATGGCGGATCCAATATGACGGCCAAAATTTGGTAAATGTTAGGAACTGGATAAAACTGTCCCTACATAAATTTTTGGGGTCACTGAAATCGAACATGGTGTCAGATTTTCGAAACTCAAGATGACGGATCCAATATGGTGGCCAAAATTTTGAAAAATAATTTTTTTGCCATATTGGATCCGCCATCTTGAATTTCGAAAATCTGACACTAGATTCGGATTCAGCGACCCCAAAAACCTATGTACGGACAATTTTATCCAGTTAAAACCATTTTTTTTTTATTTTAACCGCCATATTGGATCCGCCATCTTGAATTTCGAAAATCTTACACTAAATTCGGATTCAGCGACCCCAAAAACCTATCTACAGCCACTTTCACCAATATTCGTTGGAATCTGAGTTAAGCGACCACACACACGATTGTTTTGCACCGATTGTTGAAGAAAGTGTGAAGTTTTTTCGCGATTACAATGTGAAAAAAAAAATCATGAAAAAAATTTTTTCGTAACATTTTCAGATTTTTTACATAGAAGCCGCCATATTCAATTTTCTGCATGAGATATCCAAATTTGGAGCTCAGATTCTGGAAGAGCATACCTAAAAATAGTAGGAAACAGGGTTTTATTTTAAACATTCCCACTCCTTGATTTTAATAATGAGGCTTGAAAATGAATTTAAAAAATCGGAGTTCTTCGTCGTTGATGGGTTAAACAAAATAATTAGAGGAAACTTGTTTCAGTTTAGAGTTTAGAATCAATTCGTCCTAATAGGTTTTGAGTTATCGTGTTCGTCAATTTGAAAAACGTGGTTTTGAAAAAAACGCTGACACTCGGGTACCGTACTTTCATGCACAAACAAGCTATAGATGGAGCTGTGGTTTAGTAGATGCTGGATTAGTACAATATTATAAAAGAATCTTAAATTATCTCCTAAAGAGCAAAATTCTACGTTTCTAAATTAGAAGACATCACATTTTACCAAATTATGTATCAAAGGTTTCGAACATAATAATAGTACAGTTTCACACTTTTGACGTTCTAAGTGGAGACCATTTTGAATTTTTTTTTAAATATACACGTCTGCCATATTATCTTTTTTTCTTTCTTTTACTGAAACTTTACCACTTTTAGTGATGCTAATTTTGCATTTCTTTACTATTTTAAAGTGCGTTAAGAACTAAGTTCAAACATTTTTTTACGTTAAAAAAAATGGTTTGTTTTCTTCCGTTCGAACAGAACTGAGTTCATCCAAATTACTTTGAAAAAGTTATAAATAACTATCCCGTGAACCAAATACAAAATAAAAACATAATTTTCGTTGGTATTTTAAAAATTCTAACTCAATCAAAAATTATTATTTCTTAAACATAATGTTATAATATCAGATTACATATACATATACATTTCTTAAATTTTTCAAACTTTAAAAACTTTCTACTCCTCTCTGGTGGTCAAAAGTTGAATCTTATGTTTTTCATGACTCAGGATATGATTCTTCGTATTCTTAGTACACGGAGCTGAAATCTTTTATCCTTAACGTCTATTATCATGATTCATTGGGTTTCCTGTCAAACACTTGCAGAAATTAAGGTGAAATAAGAGTTTTAATAATTTGAAATCTGTTCAAACTCAGGACCACGGTTTAAACTTTTTTCAAGCAAACGAAAATCATGCTTTCTTTACCAAATGTTAAGAGATTGGGTGGTAAAAAAGCATTGGTCTTTCTTTATCACCCTGGTAGCCCTCTTATATTAATGACCTAAAATATAAAATTACTTTTGCAAAATGACTTTTGCAAAAGTAAATTCTTCTGCATAAAAGATAAGCTGGCCCTGACTTATCTAATGAATTTCTGTTCGAAACGGTGGTATTGTTAATGGGCGAGTCGGAGCTCGCGTGTGATGATAAACGTTCATTTGTCAAGTAAATTATTAATCGCAGCGAATACGGCGGAAGATGATACGATGAACCCTTAGTGAGTAATGAGATCACTTCGTCCGATCTTGTTCTCCGGTCGTGGGATGTACAAGATAAATAATACCACGCTAGTGTGATTAATTAACCGGTGAGTTGCAGACTGTACGTAGTATGTTTGTATAAGTATAAAGCCTGCAGGGTGAAAACCGCCCTTTGTTGTCAGGGGTGGTAATAACCGACACGTAATTGATGTACTCTATTTCGGGCGAGGTGGCCAACTATAAATCATAATTTCCACGCATGATGTCAGAAGTTGAGAAGGAAATGCAAGAACGGTCTACTCGTAAGTAGCTTAACTGATTCAAAAATACTAAGTGTCATCCTATCAGATCGTCCTAAGTCATAAATTACTTCGCTCGCTTAATAACTCCACTCTAGATAGAATTATCATTAGCACATTCTAACATGAGAAAACTTTATTATTATACCATTGGGCCATTTCCCTTTCGAGGTAGGTGTGACTCGCTCGGTGAGGAAGGAAGTAATGTGAGGTAGCGGGTATAGATTTTTTAGATTGATCTAGAATTTTCGTGTACTTCATTTAAATGACACGTTCGTTTCGAAATACTGCTCCGACAAAGGTTGCTGATCAATCTCTCTAGCGACCAGCCCAAGTAAAGAGCCTCACAAAATTTTTATGTTTGGTTCCCCACTTGGGCCCGTTAGTATTCAAGGTCATTATTTCAGGCGTTATTCACTCTAGTGTCACTTTTTTTATAAGCTATTTGTCGCCACACGTTTCTGTGTCCTGGCATACTTCTCTATCTTCCTTCACGTCCATGCATTTTTTCATATAAGCTCTCGTGTTTCTATGGCTTCTTACGTTTCTTCGGAATAAGGTCTCATTCACACATTCTAACCATTCTTTCGGCGGTCTGCCTCTGGGCATTCTGCCATTTACTTTACCTTTATACACTTGTTACGTCAGTGGGGTTAAAGCTCTACTTTTCACTCCCTAGGGAGTAAAAAGTGCTTGTTACTTCCTAGGGACTGAAAAGTGACGTGAGAGGTGAATAATGAAATTTAAAAAAGTCGTACACCCAAGACAGATTCATACATTTTTTTATCATTTTAATATTTTGAAGATTTTGACATTTCGAGGTCTTTTAAGTGATTTAAAAGACCTCCGAGGAATTTTCGTAATGAATTTAATAATTTTCAAGAGAATTCGTTCTCAAGAATTCAGAAATTTTACTATATATCAAATAATTGTAAATACTCAAAAGTATTTCCAAGAATTTGAAAGAATTTTTCAAGATTTGAGACTATTTATAATTATTTAAAGGAATTTTACATTTATTTTTATAATCTGGAAATATTTCGAAGAATTTTGAAGAATTGGACTGTTTTTGATTATTTTTAAAAGAATTTTCAACCGATTAAAAAAAATCTAGAAGTGATAATTTAAAATTTTCCTCAGAGTATTTTAACAGCTTTCAAAGTAAAAATAACCATCAACTCTGAGAGACCAAAAAAAATAAAGAAACATGAAACTTGACTGTCTCGAATTGTCCATGTATGCATTTTAAATCTATCAACAGCGGCGCCTTCACAGAATAAGGTCCTATCATCTCCCAATCTCAGAACAAATAAACTATAAATTCTTAAAAATAAAATTTTAATCTCCCAGTAACCCGGTCCATTCTTGTGCGATTATTTTGTAATTATTTTCCGTTTACGAACAATTTAATTCACTGTCAATCAGAAAAGTATTACAAAGCGGAAGTCAAAAGTGCACATTATCAAATGGCAGGAATCTTCAAAAACAAAAAGCGAAATAATTGAGGCAGCTTTTCAAGATGAATATCTTAAGTACTATTAATTTTAGAGGTAAAAGAAACCTCAGACTTTAAACTTTATGTGATGTTTCCGATTTTCATAAATTGAACTATTTTGATTATCTGGCGGGGGGGGGGGGGGGGTTTTATAATATTTTTATATTATAAATCAAATTGCAACAAAACACTTTTTTCATACATTCTGTGGACAATTCAAAAGTTAAACGAAAATAATTAAATTTATATACAATTCTGGTGATTTTGAATTATTTGGAGGTATTCGAGGAAATTTTGAAATGATTTTAATGGTCTGAAAGGAATGTAGTCTGCCGCGACTCATGTAATTATGGACTGGTGGGAGGAGAGTTTTGATATCCAAAGGAACTTTAGAGTGGTTAAAAATTCGAAAAATAAACTGATGACGATTCCCTTGATGCGCTATTGCAAGGCTTAAAAGCATTTTAAATACATGGATTTTCCTCTCAAAAAATTTATGGAAATTTTTTTATTGAATTTTGTGTAATTTGTGACAAATTACCATATTTACCTGTGAAACTACCATAAATGACCGAAAATTTGTATGAATTTCCGGAAATTTTTTAAAAAAAGTACTTTCATTTTGGGTAATTTATCCTAAGTTACCATGAAGTACCTGTCAGATTCCATAAATTGCCAAAAATTTCCGGAAATTTATGGAAATTTTTTTAATTGAATGTTAAGTAATCTATGATAAATCATGATTCCTTACCATATCTACCTGTAAAATTACCATAAATGACTGAAAATTTCCATAAATTTATGGAAATTTTTTTAATTGAATTTTTGGGTAATTTATGATAAGTCACGAAGTTCACCTGTAAATTACCATGAATGACCGAAAATTTCCAGAAATTTCCGGAAATGTATAATAGACTTTTTTAAATTGTATTTTGGGCAATTTATGATAACTTACCATTAATCACCTTAAAATTACCGTACATCATGCTTCCTTTATTCGAAATATAATATGGTCTGAAATCGTGACTGTATTTTGAGAAATGTCTGAAATCATCCATTTGTTATAAAAAAATATCGTATGCGCCTAGGGGGAGAGGGACTTTTTCTCCCCCTAGGTGCATAATATACTATTTTCCACAGATACCTTTTACTACTCATTACTAATTTCAGGAACAATTCTGACGAAAATTCAGAATACTTTTGTTGAAACATTTTAGATTGAACATAATCGAGTTAGAATCAAGACAATTTGTATTTTTCTATTACTGACCTAGTTTCAAGCCAGTGCAACAAATGTTACTTATCCAGTACCGTTCAGTAAAGAACATAGTTATCATTAGGGGTTTCTCCAGTAATGGTTCACTGCCTTAAATAGTTCAGTGCAATTAAGCGGCAGTAATGAATTTCCACCTCGGTAATTTTTAAATAAGCCTTCTTCAATCTTAGATATTCGAAACTACATGAACCAATATTATACTCCATGAATAATATTTAATTCAAACAAAATTTGTCCTTGAATAATTTAGTATAATAAATGTATTTCTGAATTTGGATCCCGTTCACTAATTAGGCTCTCATAGATGAATTAATCTCCCGTCCAAGAAAAACGACTACTCCTGATAAAATTTATGGACTCTTCAAGCCACTTCTGAGATTTCTACTTATTTTTCATGTATTCAGCTCATGTATGCACGTCGAGCACAATTTTCGCAGAATATAAAAAATTGATTGGCTAGCCTCCCATTTGAGGTTCCTCATAACTCATTTGAGACTTCCTCAATTAGTTCATCATTGCCATGAGCTTGTTACTTTTGGAGAAAGCCTGTAATTCAAGCACCTGCTTAAAGGTGGTCATCACAGGCCATGAAATCACGGCGCAATTAAGTGCAAAATCACTGCACCTGTTTGCATTAACGTCGCGACTCGGCATTTTTATATAAACTGTGGCCGATGCGACGCGGCAAACTTATCCTGAGTGCGACGGGTGTGGCATTAATTAACAAAAGCTGTCCAAATGCGAAATAAATAAGATATCTCCAGTGATTACGAAAACTGAGAATGCATTGAGCACACACCTGATTTTTTAATTAAATCTTGGATGGCCCAACGGAATAAATTAATCTTCAGGTAAAATTAGGCCAAAAGTTGCAGCTGTTTCATTAATTGAATATTTTTTAATTTGAAAGTACTAAAGGAGCAGATTGATAAGAGCGTGGTTATTTTAAATTGAAAACTTCAAAAAAGACATCCGACAATGTGGATAATTTATCGGAGAGTTTTGTTTTAAGAATATTTTACAGCTAACAAACTTTCATTCCATGCAATAACATTATTTCTTTAACACCTGCATGGAAATTGCGACTTTCCTATGCTCGTAGAGTGGACGGAAAATAGTTAATTTCAGGGCAATCGAGAAATGTCAACTATAGTACGGGGAAAAATATCTCTTGCTCAATATTTCTAAATTATCTTGCGATCTACTCTTACAGACAAACAGCGTGTCTTACCATATAAAATGGGCAATACAAAATTTGTAGATCTTTTTTGGCTAAATAATTTTTGAGTGTTCATTTGTTTTTTTATTTCGCATAGTTCGACTGAAAAATGGAAGTTATGATTTTAAATCAAATCTTCTGCAATAAAAACAAAAACTATGCGCATTATAGAAAGTGTATAAAACAAAGTTGTAGATCTTCTTGGGATGAAGAATTTTAATGATTACCACTTTTTTGTATTTCACATAATTTTGGTGTAGAATGGAATTTTTTATTTCTATTATAATTTTTTACGATTCAAGCGAAGTTTCTATTCGTACAGTCGGCTGCACGGGAAAATAGTGGCTATTCGTACGGCCGGCCATAACAATAGTAAACAACTAGTTTATCACTCGGCTGGTTTACAAAGTACTTTTGAAATTAATGTTGGACTATGAAGTATGAACAATTGTTTTTGTAATTATTATATTCCAATTCATTATTATATAACATATCCGTACAGAGTGCGGGATATATTTGATAAAGGTAACTTAATTTTTTGTTCGCGGGTAATAAATTGTCAAATGCTTCATACATTATTCAATCGCTCAAAAAAAAAACAATTTCTTGAACCAAAAGAATTGTTTGGTTGATTGAACTAAATATTTGATAGAGACCAAAAATTATTTTTTTGAATCAACTAAATATACTCTATCTATCAAAAGGTTTAGTTAAAATCACCGAAAAAGCCGCTTGGTCAACGAGATTTTTTTCTTATAATAACCATATTCTATGCATGGAACAATTTCAAACTTGTTGTATGAGAAAATTTATTTATATTTTTTTGCTTGAGATTCCTTCGTAGATTATAAGTGCAATTCATGATTATTCAATCTTAATTATGCGCAGCTTATTTTATTATCTCGTGAAAATCTGCACAACTCTATGTAGTTAGTTCTTGTTCAAATTTTCATATTCAGGAATAATACTATCATCATTTTAGTAAACACATTTTTTTAAAATAAGTTTAATCTTATAATAAATCAAGCGGAGTTGTAAAGACTACTTCAAGGAATATAATCAGACTTTGATCACTAGGATCAAATAAGAAATGCAGCTTTTAACGCAACGAAAAGAAAAAAAATAAAAAAAAACGCACGAAAAAAAATCGTAATAAACTTTGTTCTATGAAAAATGTTGATTTAAACTGTTTTTCTAAATTGAGCTTCAGTATCTGTTTCAAAATTAGTTAAAATTTATAATCAGTTTTTTTTATTTTATGAATATTTTAATGATTGCTTAATTTTGAAGTGATGTTTATAATCATAGTGAGCATCCTAAATTGTGATTTCCTACAGTCATTATTTATGAACTTTCAAAACATGCTTTCAAGAACAAAACAAAGCATACTAAACAACAGAATAAAAATGAATCACACTTATTTTCGCCTAGCAGAACGCGTGCATGTAAAATTCAAGAGCATACGCATTATGCAAGAGCGATTGGGTCTTGTACATATACCTGTATGCGCTTGGGCGAGGGAGATAGACACTGAGAGAGGTACTGGCCCACTTAGTTATCCGCGAGACCAATTAGGTAGCCTCTAATGGGGTCCTGCGGTGAGATATGAGGGGTTCAGGTGCAGGGTGGCCAGTGCTCATTGCGCCTCATTAACTATCCATCAGCGCCACACGCTCTCGCTAGTAGACTGGTCAGTCTGCTCATTCTGCCAAGACTGATTTATTGCAACCGCAACATTGAACATAATTTTATTCACCAACCAATTGTACCTTTAATTGATTCACTCCTCCCTCAGGCTCGTCCTTGGAAGCTTTACTTTCGAAATCCATTTACATTAATATATAAATAGTAGAACTTTCGGATTTTTTCCCTTTAGAGTTGAAAACCCGGACAACCGAAACACGCAAAAATTTTAGATACCCAAATTCAAATAGGTCATAGGAATAGCAATTTATATTAGGTATTTTCACTTCAACCACCAGCTAACTTGACTTCGTTGAGTGTTGAGGGGAAAACAATGGATCAAATGCATGGGATAACATTTTATTTATGTTATATCTTCGTGATAAATAATAATTATTGTCATTAGACGAATTGACAGATACCTATCTACAGCTACAGGCGTTTCGGCTTGCAGCTACAAAAGATGGCTGTAGCCAAGGAGGAGGAGGGGGGGGGGGCATCAAGAAGGTTTATCCCCCTGGAAATTCTGGAAACATGTACATAATAGACATGACTCCCGAAAAAAATTTCTGGCTACGGCCTTGCTGCAAAGCCTGAAAATTACAAAATCAAAAGAAATCAAACCTGGCCACTTGCACCTACCCAAAATATTATATTTATATCGAATGCAAACTTTGCTCTTTTTTCTTTCAGTGATATCGGCGAATCGAGGTGAATTTCACACGCAGAATCCGAAACAAAATTCGAAGTCGCAGGCATACTGAACGGTGGCCTCGCGGCGGCCATAAAGCCACGTGAAACGAAACTTTGTGTTATCATACAGCTGCAGCTGATCACGTGTAATGACATTTCAACCTGAGGTTAAGGCTGTTCGCTCAGTCGAAAACTGATTCTATTTCATGATATTGGCTTTTATTTTAATCATTTGCTAGGTGAGTCGTCAACCCGAAAATGTAATGCATCTATTGTTTGAAATCACTAATAAAAATGACACAAATAAGGTACACCGGGGCAAGACCTACCGCCGGGGTAAACACGAAATTAAAAGTGATATTGCTATTCTTTAATCATTATCCTTTTTTGCACCCAATTATTTATTTTATTAGATTTATAACAAGAATAAAATTCTCTTTTTTTTACGTCTGGGAAAATGTATAATTGGTCCTAATCAATACGATACTTTCCAGACTAACAATCAACATTCATTCAAAAAAGAATCAAGTACATTTCGGAAACACAGCTGGTTTTCCTCATCAGATCTTTATGAAAGAACGTGTTAAATTGTAAGATCGAAAAATATAATGTGATAATCGGAATACACCAAACTCTCGGTTTCAGTCCAGTCTCGGCGGCTGCCTGCAAATAGCCTACACCAAAAATCGAGGGGATCCAAACGTTGACAGTCAGGTCCGTCTGAACCGTTTCCAATTGGAATACATACAGAGCACGAAACTTTTCTTAAAAAGGGTCAGAAAGCTTATCGAATTAAGCGTCAATTAGGCCCTGATAGAAATATTTTCAAACTTTTGGAGACAATATACTGCGTAAGAAATTAAACAAAAAAATGCAAGAATTTCTCGAGTTTCGTACCTCGACTTCAACTTGTGGCACAAAACTTTAAAAATCTCTGCAGCTTCTCGAAATGCGACTAAAAATGTCCAAGCGTTTCTGCGCCGGATTTCAGTCGCTTTAGCAGCGAGTCTAGCCGTCTACGGTGCTCGCCGACTGACACTCGTCGCCGATACGCTTGAGCATTTATTGTCATATCTTAGGAACCCGTAAATATTTTTGAAGTCTTAATGACTTAAATTGAATATGAAATTTCACAGATTACGTCCAGTCAATTTAAGTTTTTCTTAAGTTAAGAATCCCAAGTCACAGCACAAGTTGAAGTTAAGAAGCAAAATCTCAGAAATTCTCGGCGACCACCGCTCTCGCGGTCGACAGCTGAAATTAAAGATGAGACTTCACATTCTGAGTTGTATGAATGTAAAATTTTTGCTACAACTTCCCTAGGTCATGCCACAAGTTGAAGTCGAGGTACAAAATTCGAGAAATCCTTCATTTTTTGTAAATCTTCTTACGTAGTGTATTCTCTCCAAAGGGTTAAAAATATCTCTCCAGGGCTAGGAAACATATACACTGGAACTTGGATAAGAAGAACCTTGATCGGAGCCTTCCGAGAATCGATGCCGCGCGGTGGTTTCAGATGAGCGAAGCCGCGGGGAAATGCGCGGTATGCATAAAAAACCAGTAGCATGGCGATAAAGCGCATTACCCTAACGGCCTAACTAAATAACTGCATCACATTACATCAGTTCATTCTCAGTGTTCACATAGCCCTGATGTTTACGTACGTAAATAATGTAAACGAGATGCAAACAGAAAATTTAATATAGAGGAATAAGTAAGAAATTGATTTTGTACCTGTAGAAAGTTTTGTATGTTTGTATTTATGTAATGAAACTATTAGACAATTGTTTGTGAAAATCAATAAATTGAATAATTAAAAAATGCATTCATTCAATTTGCATGGGGAGGGGTTGGGGCGGGATGGGTCGACGAAGGGGGATGGGTTTGAATTGGGGATGGGTTTGGATGGTGAAGGGGAAAAGTGACGGTACTAAAGTAGATAGAGAATGAAACAGTGAAGAGAAGGGATTGTCATTGACCGTTTTATTAGATTTAAAATGAAATTGTAAATTGAAATAGGGTCTGAAAGACATTCTCTTGGACACATGCCGCCTATTTGGACTCATTTTTTCAGGATGATTTTTACACAATGGGAATAACTAAAAGAAAATATAATAGTTTTTATTCGAACATATCCAAAGTTGACAGTGGGAAATATAAATACAATTTATTTTTAAACGCGTAAACCGTATTAAGCGAGCTCGCGCTGCGAGAATGGCACCTCTGCGGACAGCGGACACCGACAATGAAATAAAACGCCACGCGCATAAATAATTGGATTCGTCTGGAAATGCTTTTTAATTTGCATTTTAATTATACACGAATGCGGCAGCACGAATCGTGCATACTTCGTCCTGTAGAGTTATACAACCGCCACCACAGTCTTTTCTGCCATGAGACCGTCGACATTTCTCGTATCCATAATAATTTAACATCCACGTCTACACTGCCGTGCAAACAAGAAAAGTAGTAACTACAATGTGGATGAGTCCCCTGTCAACCGAACCTCAAATTTTAAATTTGCTTGAAGAATTATTCATAGATCACAGAAAAAATTGATAATAAAATCAATAAATCTGCGCGGCAACAGGTATAAATCTTTTATCCAGTGATGTGAAAATATTATTCATTTTCAGATTACACGTAGATTCATGGAAAAATTATAGTTACAATATCTCATTTTATCCATTTGTTAACTTCACGTTCAATCGTATCTGCAACAATTGAAAAATTAAAAAAGCTTAATCTAATTTCATTTAATAGAATTAACCTTTAGAATCGGAAATTTGGAAATATATATTATTTAAAATTTGAACGATAAGCAAACTGAGATATAATTTGTGAATAGTGAACATTAGAAATTTGAAGTTAGTGTGATAAGGGACTCATCCAAAATATATTTAATACTTTTCTTGTTTGGGCGGCAGTTACAGCTACTCCGACCCCACCCCCGTTTATTATAAGATTTTAATTGCTTTTATCAAGAAGTATCCCTCTCGCTTCTTACTCAACCCCTCACAAATCTGATTGATAGTATCCCGCTTTCCAAATTGTCACTATATTTCAATAAGACCTTCCTTACTCATTTAATTAAAAATTTTCACGCATATCAATCGCCACTTGAGAATAATACTGCCAAAACGTTTTTACTGCCGGTATAAAAAGATTACTTTGTCGTTACTTTCTGGTCTACTTCTCATTCCATTTATACCATCATCCTCAGTTTATATTTTTATTTTATAGTTCTGAACTTCGACTTTTATATCCTTTCCGCTTTACAATGATCTTTTGAAGACTTTTTTAAAAACATGTATATCCTATAGTGCGGCGACCAGTGCAGTTATAGTGTACAGTTCTATGATTTTAATAGCAGTAGTATCGAGACCCGCGTGGGTCTTTATAGACTTCCCAGCATTTATGCCGGCACCACCATCAACGAAACTCACTGGAACCACATCGGCAGCAAGAAACGACATGATAATACGCCATATCAGACATAACTGCATATTGATTCTCGAGGGAGGTAAACCGGCCTCGTAGTCGCACCATATCTCCTACACAGATACCTAAACGACCTCTTTTAGGGGTCTAAAGAGACATATAAACTCAAATATATATATATATATATATATATATATATATATATATATGTATATAACTCATAGGTCTATGTATATTACAAAACACCCCAAGGTATCATTTTTGTCGTATATCATATTGTTTCGACCTTTCTTTATAAATGTCTCTTATACATAAGTAATATATATTATGACGTCTCATGTCTTCCACCTATCTATACTTATTTTTGGTTTGATAAATTGTTCTTTCATCTCTGGGTATAGGGTGACTTTAGTAAACAGCTACAGTGCGCCCTCGTCAATCGCTACAATATCAAGGCGTTAACGGTCAGCCGTCGTTTGGTGTAGGATTGGATCAGCTTTGCTTCGTTGAAAACAGGCAGATAGAAGGTGAAAAGACGACCGAAGACCGCAAATCCCGTAGCCAATTTGCGCGCCCGCTGAACGATGAAAAGTGGCATTGCTGCGAGCCAAGACTTGGAAATACAAACAATTTCGTTGATCCCCTTATCATCTCTTTGACTTTGCCTAACAGCTCTACGCGTTGAAACGCTTCCTTCACCAGCAGACATCTTTTCAGATACAATCTTCCTTCCCTTTGTCTAGCTTCCGATTCGATTTTCATTGCTTTCTTCAATCCCAATACTGGTTAAGCTACAGAAAAATCACTTTCTGCTCCACCCTTTCGAAAATTCCCATCTACCAATCACTTTCAAAGAGACTTTCATCCCACTTTATACTTTTTGATCAAGTAAAGTTACAAGCCTGGAAGATGTCATTTTCCTGCGTTTCTTTAGCCTTAATTTGATATACTCTAAGTTTTTCCAGGCGTAAAAAGGAAACGGTATATATCCGGGTAAGCATGGCAAATCGGCCCCTGCTCGTATCAGCCCGAAATTTATGTCAAATTTTTATCCTGAGGGAGCAAAAAACTACAAAGAATTTTAAACATCAAATTGAATTTTTTTTTAAGTTATGTAGAGGAAAAGAAAAATAAAAAAGTGGTTTTTCTTGAAAACCGTCCAACCGATTTTTATGAACAAAATATATGTTCTGAAGACCGATAAGACAATTTACCAAAAAATTCAAGAGAACTTTATGGCCAAAATAGCAGGTAAAAAAATGTTTGAATTTTCCGAGAATTTGTTGAAGGTGTTTTTGACGTGCGACGACCATCTGTTCACAAAAAAACTCTATATCCCATAGATTAACATATTTTCCCCCCAAACTGATCGGAGTGGTGCGCCATATGAAAAAAAATGAAAACTAATTTTCGTATTACTATATGGAAACCTCACATGACAAATATATTACGATATGCTGTAATAGACACACAGAAAAAATAGAAAAGGATTTTTGTCGCGGGTAATTTTCAAGTAGATGAAGTTGAATTTTTTTCATATAGAAACAAAACAAGGTTCAATGGAGTTGACATGGTAACCATTTCCCATGTGGTGGGTAAATATGAACACGTGAAGTTAATTTTTGTTGCAGGGTAAAATTACTCTGAAATCGTTGTAAAGATTACATTCTGTTTTTTCTGTGTAGTAAAAATCAGAAAACACAACAAAAAGGAGTGAATACATTTACAAAATGGCAATCTACCTCTATTGGCAATTGGTCAAATTGTTTTCGAGAGTCGGGTTAAAAATGTAAGTGTGTACTAGTTTCCACACCACCCTAGGGTTACAGCACACGGTGCGTTTTTTGTGACTACTGGCTTGTATTTTCCACAAACAATAAAATATTAATTTCATTTAAACAGGTCACAAACTTCTGAAACATCACAAAACACTACAAAACATTGCAGTCTTATTTTAATTGGTGTGGTACCAAAGACCAATCATATCATTGAGAGGAAGAGGATTAGGCCTTCTTCTCTAGTTAAATAAAACTCAGATACAACTAACGCTTCCAGTGCATGAGTTGCATCAGGTTGCGTCATCTATGGTGAAGGCCACTGCAAGCAATACCCGAAACCGTGCATAATTCCAAGTTCCAGTGTATTCATTGTTCGTGGCAAATACATGCCAGTAGTTCATTTATGTTATTATTATCAACACAGTAATAAATCTCCGGGATATTAAAACGTTGGAAACAAATTACAAATATATTGTGAAACAAGTGAAAGCCGCTCATAGTGCGAGAGTGATCCCATTGTGGGAGAACTTTTCTGTGCGCTTGCGTCGCGACGCAGCGGACTCGTTGGTCGCAGTGGGCACATATTCTTGTGCGATTTTTAATAATTATTTATTTTAATTACAATGAATGTTTTTATCACATTTTTTTGATTGCACGCCAACTGCGACTAATGAGCCCACTCCCAAAAGCTGAGCGCAAAGAGAAGTTCGCCAACAATGGGATCACTGTTGCTCTATAAGCGAGTTTCACTTGTTCGGCAATGCATTTGTGATTTGTTTCCAACATTTCATCATCCAGAAGATTTATTACTGTATTGATAATAAGAACATGACTGAACTACTGACATGTATTTCCCACGAACAATGAATACACTGGAACTTGGAAGTACGCACGGTTTCGAGTATTGGTTGCAGTGGCCTTCACCAAGAAAGCTCAATTCTCTTCTTCTCAATTATATGATTGGTCTTTGGTGCCACAGTCATTAAAATAAGATTTCAATGTTTTGTAGTGTTTTGTAATGTCTTGAATTGATTTTACCTATCTAAATTAAACCCATCATTTTTCAGTTGCAGAAAATACAAGCCAGTAGTTACTTAAAAAAACGCATAGCGTCCTGTACCTCTCGGATGTTGTGGAAACTAGTGCACATGCACATTTTTAACCCGGCTCTCGGCAACAATTAGACCCGATTGCCAAAACAGGTAGACCGCTATTTTGTAAAAATATCCTCTTCTTTTTGTGTTGTTTCTGACTTTTTACTATATGTTACAGCATATCGTAATACATTTGTCATGTGAGGTTTCTGTATGGTAATACGATATTTTATCCCAGGGGATGTAGAGATTTTTTGTGAAAAGATGGTCGTCGCACGTGAAAAGCAACACCTTCAAAAAATTCCTAAAAAATGCAAACCTTTCTTTACCAGTTATTTTGATCGTAAAGTTCTCTTTAATTTTCGGTAAATTATCTTATCGGTCTTCACAACATATATTTTGTTCATAAAAATCGGTCAAACGGATTTTGAGAGAAACAACATTTTTTATCCCCCCCCCCCCCCCCCACACACACACATAACTTTCAATAAAATTCAATTTGAAGTTTAAAATTCTTTGTTCTTTTTTGCTATCTTAGGATGAACATTTGACAAAAATTCCAACCTAATACGAGCGGGGGCCGACTTGCCATGCTTACCCGGCTACGGAACATTTACGAAAATTTTGGCACTGAGGCTTATCCTGATTGAAAATTCAGTGTATATCAATCCGAATTCGGTTTGAACCGGACTGAGTAAGATTAATTTTTGACCCATTTGAATCGAACGAAATGTAGACATTTTTTCGAATTGGTTCGAATTAACTCGGATTGCTTTGGATACAGATTCCGGAATGTTTCGGATGTCTCCGGATTGGTTCGGAAATAATTCCTATCCGATGCTTCCGCCAAAGTATTTCACTGCAGGAGATCGGATCAACATAAACAACGAGATGGGAGTGACATGTACTGGGAAATATTTTATTTTGGAATGCAGCAAAATACTTCACTACTCATTACTCATCCCGAATTTCGGGACGACAAGACACTCCGTATAAAAATAGGTTGAAAAAATTATCATTGTTCACAAAATATTATTAATAGCGCTTGGATAAAAAATACTGAATAATAAGCAACATAGCGTAAGAGATTCGAAAAAAACTTGAACTTTATACACCTTTTCTAAGAAAATGCGCAAGTAAAAGATTATTAATGGTTTGAATAATTGCAAAATTTCTTTCACAAAAACTATCACTCTCAAGATTTATTAACTGCGTCATTAATCCCAGAAGAATAATAAATTTTCAAGATTTACAGAGACTTTTTCAACGTGAATTAGACAGTCAAACAAAAAAGAAAAGTTTCCGGCCTGAGAGTCAGAACAGTCTATTTTACCCTATCACGTCAGGTTTTTGACATAACCTCAAAAAGTCTTCACAGCTACACAAAAATAAAAAATCATTCTGGCCTGGGGGTCAGGACATTCTTACTATATGTTTTTAGGGTCGCTAAAACAGAATCCAAAGACCGTTTAACCCCACCATGTCAGGTTTTCGACATGAATTAAAAAAATTATTATAATGCAAGCTCAGTTAGCATTTTATACATAATATATTTAATCCCATAATCCCTTAAACCTGCCTGTTATTTGTTATTTATAATTTTGAAGGTTATGTGGATATTGGAATCTGAGGTTATAGGGTAAAGTGTTTATGGGGCCAAGGGGTAATGGGGTCAAATGGTTATGGGGTTAAGAGATTTTGAAGTTCAATATATTTGTATAACGGGCTATTTGGACTTTTTAATATTTTTTCAAGGTTATGTCAAAAACCTTATATGATGAGATGAAACGGACTTCAGATTCGGTACCAGCGACCCCAAAATCATATAGTAAAAATGGCCTGACCCCGAGTCCATAGATAAATGATAAGGTTGATGAATTTCAAGAATAATATTTCTCATTAAATATATTTGGTAATTATATAAATAACTGTTTTCTCATGGAGGGTGATTTGCTCGAAACTAGAAGAGCTATAATCATGACATTTGGATGAATTGTAACTCCAACTGTTATCCAAGTCTAGTAGGATTTTGGGCTAGATCGACTATCTACAAGTATTTTTTTTTTGAGTTTAGAAATTTAAAAAAATGTAACCTTGTTTTTGAGAGGAAAACGTTTTTGATATTCAAAATACAGTAATAATATATGAAGTGTATTTGTTCGCGTCTTCGAGACGCATCGATTGACCTATTTTTGAAACTTTCATGACCTAATACTACCGATTTATGAAGTTTAAGAAAATTAGCTATTCTGTTTATACGAGAAAAACTTTTTAAGCTTAAAAATACAACAACATGATGTCTATTGGTTCGGATCTTCAAGACGGATCGATTGACCTATTTTTGAACTTTTATGACCCACCAGTACCTATTTATGAAGTTCCAAAAAAATGTGTGTATTCTGTTCATATGAGGAAAACTTTGTTTATATTAGGAATACTACTGTCCTATTATGAATTATATAATAATGAATAATGATGTCCTATTGACGAACCTTCTATGACCTCTTATAATCTAGCAATACCGATTTATAAATTTAAAAATCCTGTCCGCTGTGAGGGCATATTCTCATCGCGCGCGTCTATTAGATCTCGCGCTTCGCGGTCGATAATATATTCACCTCGCACTATGCGCTCGGTCTTTGTACAGCCCCCGCATTTACGCTCAGACCTTTAAAAATTAAGGGCCAAAATCATCAACAACTGTAATTTGGTGATTGTGAATTCTTTTTTGTTAAAGCTCATTTGGCTTTAACGAACACATTCTCATCTCACTTATATCTCGTCCTTCGTACTCCATTTGTCCGAAATGCGAACTTTTCTGCATCATGTTCAACTCTATTATATCAGATGTATATTGTATTTATTTATGAACATCAGTCTGACGCTGCTTATTCAAATATTGCAAAATAAAGTACAAATTATATTTTTCAAGATAACTTTTATATTTGTTTCTTATTTTGCATTAAATTCCGTTCTTAGCTACACTAAAAAAAGTATCGTTGCAATAAATATATATAATAATAAATAATATGGATTGATACTGAAAAAGATGTGTTTTCGTTTTCTTGTTTTTATAATTTAACAAAGTGCGCATCCTATAAAATGATTATCTCGATGATTTATGATTGGGCCCATAAAAAATGTTCAATAGCAACTTTATTTTACCTTTTAAAAGTACAAATTCTATTCTTTTGACTTTGATTCTTATCTCGGGTCGTTTGGTTCAAAAATTAAATTAAAAATATTCCAAAACCATTTTCCATACTTACAAAACGAACTATGCCCCCTACCAAAAAATTTTCAAAGAATAGTTTACAGGCCTTCATCATAGCAACAATTTTGATTCCTTAACTTCTTTTCGTATCTCCCGTAATTTGGCTCAAAATTTGAATTTTCGATTTCTCAAGAAAATTAGTGAAGTTGTTATAATTATTTTGTTTGACCCAGTACTACGAATAGCCGTACATTATACAATTTTTGAATCTTAGAAAACATTATCTTGAAATTTTTTGAAAATGCTTTACCTTTTTGTATTTTTATCCAAAATAGCTAATTAACGAACTTGACCTTCAGTTTCTGACACTAGGAGAGTGTACCAAAGGCCAATCTAATAGAATAATTCTTTTAAAAGTCATGGTGCTCACAGACAGTCATGTATGCATACATGCATGCATGCATACATGATACAGTCATACATACAGTCATACATACATCTTTGTGAAACCCTGTTTTTCTGGTTCAGAGGGTTTTAAAACGTGGACATTTCACAAAAGCGGTGGAGGGGGGGGTCAAATTTTACACAAATATAATACCTTCTCTGATGAGAATGTGAAAATATATTCTTTATCTTGTTGATATGAGGAAACCTTTTTTATTATTCGCAATACAGCAGTAATGTATATGACATATTTGTTCGCGTCGTCGAGACACATGGATTCCCCAATTAGCAACCTGTCATAACCTACCATATCCTACTAATATTTCTTTTAATTTCTCAACAAAATTATTCATTTTGTTTTTGAAAGGATTTTCTTTAATTGCAAATATATGAGTATTGTATTTGGTATAATTTTTCGCATCTTCGAGATGCGTCGATTCACCTGTTGACTAACTTTCGATGACCATTCTTGGTCAATCAATAGTAACTTAGAAAGTTTCAAAAAAAAGATCACATTGCTCATACAAAAAAACATTTTTTTGAATTTGGAATATAACACTACCGAAAGTTGAAAAGCTTTACACTGGAACAGAGCACATCCACTGACATATGATGGGCTCTCTGAATTTCTAAAAATAAGATTCAGAGTAAGACAGAAATATAAGCTTGAAAAATATTGAAAGTATTCATTTTTTTCTTTTTTTAGACAAAAGCCTCCGTCTATGAGGGAGAAAATTCATTTTATACCTATAAGGATGCAAAATGCTTATAAAATGAGCAGAAATATATAAACTTATAGTGAATAAATACACCAATAATGAGACAAACATTACAATAAACTTCGAGATTATGATGTGAAATACAGTTTTTAATTATTTACACAATTATTCATTATTCAATTTTCTTCAGGTACGTTATTGATAGTTTTTTTTACATTCTCATCACAATGAAAAGGTTTATGTGAAAACTGACTACCGCTGATTCTTTAAATCTCCACTTTCGAGACCACTTAACTCACCTCCCCTCCTTGCCAACCCATGTTCCCGAAATCCGCTTTCGCATTAGTTCAGGAACACGGGTTATAGCCGTTATAGGCATTCTAAACCGTGCTTCGGCGTCCCGCTGTGCTGCCAACCTAGTCTTCTTTTTCCTCTCCTTTTCACCCAATCAGGATGCACGCATCGTCCTCATTTGTGTGGTGATACCACACATCGGGCTCGCCGGCCTTCGGCATCCTGGTTGCGTGTAGCCACTTATTTCTGTCGTTCATCAGGCTTCTTCGTCGTGGCTGCCTCCCTGAACGACGCACACCTCGTCGTCCCCAGCAGATGGTCGCTCCGGGGATTCCCTTCCTTTGTGGCGCAGAGGTAGCACTGCGGTGCACCTGGGAGAACCTCCGTTTTCTTCCGGACCCTACAGGACATCCCTCCCACCTTTAGATGCCCTGTCCGGATAAGCTGCGATGCCAGCTCCTCGCCAAGCTCGACGTAGGCCTTACGGTGTCCCCTGAAGGCCCTCTTCGTCATGTCCACCTTTACGGTGTCCGAATCAATACCGTCGAAGTGACTTCGTACGGCTTCTTGTACCTCTTCCTCGTCGGTCGCAGTGTCCAAATCGAGGACCTCCATTTCCGTGCGAGGGACCAGCTCACGCACGGTATTTCGAGCGTCAACTGCCTCCCTGATGGCAGAAGACAGTTTTGCCCTGCCGTCCGCTACCGGGCCTACCTCAATGGGGATTTCCCCCTTCTTTGTCTCCCTGACACCCTTGATTTTGACATCAAGGGTGTCAGGTTTCACTTTCTTTTTCAGGTCCTTAAGGACCTCAGCATAGGTCGAACCCTCGGCTGGTCTTATCAAGACAGCCTCGGGTCGAGCTCTCCTTTTCGGCTCCTTCATCCTGGTAGTTTTCGGTGCAGAAGTAGGTGCTCCTACATCATCACACCTCAAAGTCGAGAACGCCACAGTGGTAGAGCGAGTCCTTGGTTTCTTCACCCTTTGTCTGGGGTCACCAGCCTCAACGGGGCTCATACAAGGCTCCCTCTCTCGCTTTCCGGTTTGGGGAGTGGCAGCCTTCATAGCTTCTTCAGTTTGAGTCCCGCTGTGTTTTGTGTCCCTCTTCGTAGTCGCCTTCTTATATTCGGCAAATTTTTGCCGATGTCCCTCCCGTCGCCTTTTGGTGCATCTTTGTAGCTCCACTCCGCACATTTGATGGTGACTTCGAGTTCAGTCACTTTCCGCTGCGCATCCTGTAGTCCATGCCTGATTGGCATGAACATATTTCTCTTGGTTTCACAGAAATCCTGCATCCCCACCAATACACCCTTCAATTCCTCAAGGAGTTTTCGACTCTCCTTCATATTTTCGCCCCAAAACATTAGGTCCCGTCTCGCATACGTCTTTTGACTGATGTCAAGATCCTCCACAATGTCCAATTCATCTCCCATCTCCTCACACACACTTCTGTTTAGATTTTGCTGATTCTCCATTCGATTCTCACGAGTAGCTAGGGAAGTAAAAGTCCACCCCCGCAGAGCCCCGCATATGGGGGTAAGGTCTGTTTACTCTAGGAGGCAACCTGATATCCCAGAGACACCGTTTGGAACACCACACCCCTGGTGCCACGCAGTCTTCGGCACGGTAGATTAACGCCTTGACTTGGAGGTTTTTCCTTCGGGACCATCCCTGGACCCCTTCCCGCAACTGCTTATTGAGTAGGGTACCCGTTTTCCGCTTGCGATTTTGGCTGCGGTTGCATTTCCGCTTGCGGTAGTGCAGGTAATTGCGGTTGCATTTCCGCTTGTGGTTTCTGTTCCGTTTGTAATTATGCTCGCGGTTACGGTTGCGTTCTGCTTTCAGTAGCGGTTCCGCTAGCAACAGCGGTTATGGTTACGACACCGGTCAGATCTGCGGTTGCGCGTCTAAATGCGCTTGCAATTGCGATTGCGCTTGTTGTTGCGGTTGCGCTTGTTGTTGCGGTTGCGCTTGTAGTTGTAGTGACGGTTACAGTTCCGCTTGTGTTTGAGGTTGCGCTTGTGGTAGCGTTTGCAATACCGCTTGCGATTCTGCTTGGGGTGGCGCTTATGGTAACGCTTGTGGTTGCGGTTGCCATAGGAGTGTGCAAAAATGATGCGAATCGGGTCGGGTCGGGCTTCGTACGGGTCGGGTTTGCGGGTTGGCACGCAGATCCACAATCAACCCGACAACCCGTATTCAGCTTGGGAATCCGCAAACGCTCAATAAATTCACAATCAACTTAAAACTCTGAAAAGCTTCCTAAATATAAGATTGGCCAAACTAAAACAAAATTTTTTTGAAAATTCATCAAAATTTTGAAATTTGTTTGAAAATTTCAGATATTTTTGAAAATGTCAGAAATTTATTAAAATTTTACAAATTTGTTCAAATTTTGAAAATTAATCAAAATTTTAGAAATTTTCAGCAATGTCGGAAATTTATCCAAATGCGAGTTTGCAGATTGATTGCAGGTTATCTGGCTGAATTCAAGTTGTCGGGTTGAATGCGGGTTCTCAGGTTGTATGCGAGTTGCCAGGTTGATTGCGGGTCTGCGGGCCAACCCGCGAACCCGACAACCCTCGAACCCGCCCCGGCCCAACCCGACCCACACAAAACCCGACCCGACCTATGAGGGTCAGGTTATTATTTTTTTGCGCACCCCTAGGTTGCGATTGCGTTTGCGGTTTTTGCTGCGTTTTCGCTTGCGGTAGCGTTTGCGGTTCCGCTCTCGATTCTACTTGCAGTAGCGGTTGCGGTTTCACTTACGCTTGCGCTTGTGGTTGCGTTTGCTGTTGCGGTTCCGTTTGCGGTAGCGCTTCGGCTTGCGGTTGCTGGACCGCTTGCAGCTACGGTTGCGGTTGCGCTTCTTGTTACGCTTGCAGTTGCAGTTGCGGTTGCGATTGTTTTTGCGGTGGCAAAAGTTTTTCAATCAAAAAGATCTACAAATTTGTTTTAAATCATTTTTTAAAGGTCGCATAGTTTTTGTTTTATTCGTAAAAAAGAACATTAAAAATAAACTAATTAAGTAAATTTTTGAAAAAACGGCACAAGAATCGAAAAAAATGCATGGACAAAAGTTGTTCTACCAAGGAAGATCTACAAATTTGTTGAGAATCATTTTTTGATTGGGCGCGTAGTTTTTGTTTTTATATTAAAAAATACATTAGAAATCAAAACAAAACAAAAATTGGAAAAAATGACACTAGGTACGAAAAACTGAATAGACAAATATTTACCCAAGAAAGATCTACCAATTGTTTTCAAATAATTTTTTGGTAGAATGCATACTTTTTTTTAACGTAAAAAACTGATTCGCCCTGAGTGCCAACTCCAGAAAAAATTTGCTACAAAAGCTATAAGCAAATTTTTAAAATAAAAAAATTCAATTTCTGAAAATTGGCTCAACTGGTTTTCATGAATTAAATATATCTTATATGGGGCATTAAGGCAACTATAAAAATATTTACAATCAATTCCTACTTCGAAAAGGGGCTGAACATTTATTGTAATTCTGTAACAATTCTTTTGTGATGAATTTGTTATGGCTACACAGCCATTTTTTCTGTTCTATACTTATGTCCACGGTTACACAATATATTTTTTGGGATAAGGTCAAAGGATTACTTCATGGTTGAAAAAAGATATCGCTTCTAATATTGACGCGATTCCATGACTGAGAATTTCAGCAGGCCTTATGATTTTCGACAAGTACCACGCGTTTGATAAGTAGTAAAAATTGTTTGCTATATGGGAACTGCAGCCAACTGTTCTTCGACCATTAGTACGTTCATAAATATATCTTCCAATTCCTGCAATATATCAGTACGGTAAAGCCCTTGAACTTCAGTACATATTTCACATCTCGAAAACCACGATCAAGGATGAATTCGTCGCCTTCATTCATGAAATGACGCAAATAATGCGGATCTTCAATAAGATTTTTTATAAACTATAAGAGAAAAATATTAAAATAGTCATGAAAAATAAAAATTGTACTTTATTTTGCAATATCTGAATAATCAATCCCGGACCGTGGTACAGCAAATAATAAAACACACATTTAATGTAACAGAATCGAACATAATATAAAAAAGTTCGCGTTTTGGACAAAGTTATGTCGAGTGCGGAGCACGAGATGCGTGATGAGTATGGGTTTCTTAAATCCAAAAGAGCTTTAAGAAAAGAGAATGCACAATCACCAAATTAATGCTGTTTAAGGATAGCCATTTATTGAACCGAGCATGTAGCGCGAGGCAAATTATTCTTAAAATTCATTAACTGTATCATTTGTGGCAAAACAATTATAAAATTTTACGATATAGAACAAAAAAAAATTGTTTCAACAAATTAAAAAATGTTTTAAAAATTAAAAATTAGTCAAAAATGCTTTAAAACTATTCACGTATCGAACAAAAATAATTCATGTTAAAAAAGTCTCGAAAAATATCGTCTTTAGCAGCAACTTTACATAAAACTGCTATTTTGCATTTTTTGGGTATTTTTTCGGGCACAATACAAGGGTGTTAGGGGTATCCAAACTGAAGTTGATTGATTGGAAATTATTCCTCAAACATTCCCTAGGAGATAACTAAGCTTTAATTTACAAAAAGCTGATAACTTTTCGCAATGTTCAGGGGAAAAGAGCGCATAGAAGCCAGCAAAGTATTTACAAATAAAGCTCAGTATAATATATTGATGCGATCAAATAAAGATATATAGGGTCCATATAGGTTGGAATATATTTAAATTAACAAATTCAACGATAATAAGTACTTCCTTGGTTCAATTTCCCGAAAAACGAGCTTTTCCCATTCAAACCCCCATATTCATTTCACAAGCCTGGGGCGCTGGTTAATATTGACTAATTGGAAACTAAAAATAGAGAATTTTTTTTCTCGGAAAAGAAAAATGGGGGGGATTGATCACCGAAAATCGAATTCTTGGACTACCCTAGTGCCTGTCGTATCTAACGCAAATATTGTACAATAAGGCAATTTGCGATAACGACTGATGCATAATTCTTAAAATATTCTATTTCTTGCCGAACCTCATTATTTCTCGAGCTTTTTTTAATATAAAAACATAATTGAATAAATATTGTCTTGAAATTCCGTTTTTAAAACATGCGTTCTCAGATTTGCATTAAACGCATGTTGAAATAAAGCTTAGAACTATTTGTTTATAATCTTGAATAATGGACACCTCAGGGACATGTGACGAAAATGGAAAGAGATTTGTTTTGGGCAGCGCTGTTGTATGCAATGGAATACTCCATGAAGAATTTAAAAAATTTTAATTATATGGAATTCGTCTGCAGTTACAAACTATCAAACTGAAAAAATGTTGACAAATAGTATTCCTACTGCTAAATATATTTTTTCTAATTTAAACGCCCAGTTATCATCAAAAAATTACTGCGTATTCGACTAAAAACTATTTATCAAAACATTTGCTTTACTACCCGACACCACCGAGACATGATAAAATCACGTGGTAGTCAAGATTCAGTAAACAGTGAGCTGATTATTATCAGATCATATTCATTCAAAGTATCACCTGCTTTTATTGGCATGACGTAAGATAAGCAAGTTAAATAGTTCGATTTAAATTAACCAACAAGTTTTGTATTTCCTAGGTACTGACGGACTTGAATACAAAACCAAATGTTTTCTAAAACAAATTTTGAAAAACTCATCAGCATTTTGCAGAATCTACATTTTATATGCTGAATCTAATTTGGATAACAGAATTAAAAATTCAAGAAGGCTAATCGAATATGGCGGACTAAAAAATTTGAAAATGGTTGGCTCAATTCAAATATAACAATCGAATTTTTAATTTCAATATGGTTAATCCAATTCATGAATTAAGACTCGAAAAATATGTGGAGGAGACCTCCCTACAATCGATAATTAACGTACAGTAGATAATCATTAATTAAATATATTATTATATGTAAAATGGCCTGTTTTGCTTCAAGCCATGCAAATGTGTTTTTTACAGGAACAGCATTAAGGTGAAAGCACATACTTGAGACCGTGTAAGGTTTACGGCAGAATTTAAGACCAAGAAACTAGTGTAATTATTTCAATTCGCTAAAAAACAATTACTGATCTAAGAAAATATATTATTTTATAGAAAACAATTTTTGTTTGGACAAATTGCTACAAATCGCACCGGAAAATTCGAAAAGAACACAAAGATGTCATTGTACGTTACGTCGTTACGTCCGCCTGATTCGTTTTTGGATGTATTTGCGTCCACGAGGTGCCCCTATTTGCGTCCGGACGCAAACTGGTACTTATACAATTTTTCGTTTACGTGATAATAAATCGTTCGTTCGCAGCGGTTGTACCGCAGAAAAAAAACAGTGCATATCGAAAGAGAAATATTTGTCAAATCACTTAGCACAAATTTCAGCATGAATAAACTCACAGTTTAATTATTTTGAATATTTTAAGCATACTCACGAACGCATGTACATCCAAATGTTGTTGCACTAGTTAGCGACTATTGTGTGAAATAAATAAATCACTGACCATTCATGTGATGGAATTTACTCTCTGTGCATCAGTACCCGTGCAGAAATTTCGCCGTGGCCCCGACCGGGCCCAGACTCGTTCATATCGGGCCCTGATATGGAAATCGAGTCAGGGCCACACTCATCATGAAATTCGTAGCCACCTCGGAGCCATGTTTAGGGGCCCGATCAAACGCCCGATCTGTCCCCGGTCTGGCCCCTATTATTTACCCGAGTCGAGCCACATTATTTACTTTTCTAGTAGGAATTAAAATGCTTCAAAATAATTATAACAGAATATTAAATGAAAAGCCAAATTAATAGGATTGAGCTTTATTTTAACTACACCTTAAAAATAATTAAAAATGGTTATTTGGACCTCTGCTTCCGATTACCGTCCCAGTCTTTTGCATTCCGGAAGACGTTGCTCATGTGGGACAGCACTTCCTCTTCGGTTGCATTGAATTTGTCAAAATTACATTTCTTCATTTCAATCCACAAATATTATCCCTTACCCCGTCACTGGAGCGATAACATGAATAACTTTAAACGTAGAATCCAAAATATAACCTCAAAATTGCAACTACTTGTTTTACAAAAGAACGCTACCGAGCGAAAAAATATCAAATAATAATTTAAAATGTAATATAATAAAATGTATAATAAAAAAAATGTATATAATAAAATGTAATATAATATAAATGTAAAAAATGTAATACCATAAAAGACTTACCTTCGTTGCTTTCGTTTTCATCGCGTACATACGGAATTTTGCTGATGGCACGATGTTTGCGAACACACGGTGTGCTCCTTAATTTTGACATTTATTATTAATGTGTTAAGAATATATTATACGGTCGATCACTCCCAGAACATTTGCAACACAACACCACGAAGGAAAACAAAAATTAAGGTTATGTTCGTGATTATATTACATCTAGCGCATATGGCTTAAGATGGCGCTGCGAAGAGGCTATATGACGTCACAGTACATAGCCCGGTCTGGTTGGAGTCAGGGCCACAGAATTCTTCCTATCAGTACCAGATAGTAGGTACACATCGGATCAGGCCCTAGTCGGTAATCGGTAATATATATGATGATTTCTGCACGGGAAGATTAGAATAACATAGCTTCAGCGGGTGATGATGCATAATAAAAATTATCAAATCTTTAGCTTACTATATTGATATTGCTGTTGAAATATAATAAATGCGATTCTTAGAAACTCATAAAATCATCATCCCACCTTCCAGCAGAAAAAAATGTAGGAAAAGGTTTCAACTTAAAATTCTTTTGTGTTTTAGCGCGATAAAATAAAAATCCAGATGAAGAAATAATAGTTTTTGAGATATACGTTTTAACAGGTAATAGTCAATTTTTTATGTTATCAACCTTTTTTTCAAAAACCCTTCTCAAACTTAGCAACTTGTAAGAGGAAAATAAGGAGAAAAGTATTTTTTCACGTATATTCAACACATGCATAATATATTTTTCGTATAAAATAATCTATATCTCTCTAATGCGTTTGGTAAATGGTATCCAAAAACTTAATGTACCAAAATTTCAAATAATTCATTAAATATTCGCAAAGATATTACACGGGAAAGAGACACAGCACAGGAAGGAAATTGAAGTAATGGCTAACTAAGCTGTCAGGAGACTCGTTCGAATACTGAGCAAAGCTGACTTCTACACGTGCGATCCACGATAATGACGGTAACCTGCAAGTGACAGCCGACAGAGGAACGAAATCCTTTGATCAAAATTCTTTAATTTTTCATCGTGATGTCGGTCGTCTAACCCTGCGCTTTCCTTACTTCGCATTCTCCCTTCCTCTGCTATGGGAAAACTCGCGCCCACGTAAAATCTCATTCCATCCCCTCAAGGAGAAATCACCCTTGCCAAATCCCAACTCAATCTGGAATGATTGATAAAAGATCTTCGCTAGCGAGTCAGACAATCTAACAAAATTACTTTACGACAAATATATATTGTCAGCTTTGCATCGTACTCTTGCTGAGCTAGTGCTTTCCTTTATAAGATGTGTTTGGGGTAATAAATTAGGAGTGTTTGACAGAAACGCTTTACTTTTATTAAAAAGTAAAGTTAACGATAATGTATAACAATTTCCGGGTAACATAAATTACTTTTTAAATGTTATGATAACCAATCAGAAGACGCATTTTCTTTAAAGTATTATGTCTCTGAATATATTGGATTACCGAAAATGGCAATGACAATGACAATAGAACCAGTGTATATCTATTAGGGAAAACATGACAATTTTTACTATTTTTGCAGTATCTTTGAAAAAATGACAAAATTACTTCGTCCTGGGCGTATTTGATACAGAATTTAATAAAATTTTGCATTCCGATTCAATAAAATTGATAAGACAGATGTATTAGATTAGCAAATCTGAAACGACGTTTTAAATCTTTGTGTGAGTACACCAAGTTATGGTAAATGTTTTCATTAATTTTTGTATTGGCATTAGTGTCTTATGATCAAATGATTATGTATGCTTTTTTTATATTGAAGAATTATTATATAATTATTATATAATACTTAATATAATATATAATGATATAATAATATATATAATATATAATAATATCTGGACAGAACCCATATCCCCTTCACCTTGCCAAGTCAGTATATTTAGAATCGACCATGTCATGAACGTACATAAGCATAGAGACTGCCCGGCCCACTGAGCCAGATATCAATGGAAATTTTCTATGTGCTTATACCGAGGCTCTAGTTGTTCAAAATCCACCTTAAACTGTAGGTCCCTTCATTAAGAGGCCAACGACCTTTCAGTTAAAAGGCTCCATGGCGAGGGGTAAATTACTTGGGGTTCATTAGGCGATTTTGAGAAACTCGGAAGTTGTAATTTGATTCTGATGGTTCTGGAAGACTCTCAAACCCCTTAAATGGAGGGGGTTCGAATAGTTACAAGCCAGTATTTTTTATTATATCCGCTTAATTTTCTTCTGTTGATTTGAATAGGAACTTGTTAATAATTATGGCGTTACTTTTTTAAAGTAACGATAATAGTATAACGCGATACAATTTTAAAAAAATATTACGATGAAGAAAACGCATGACTTTCGACTGAAACGTGTCAAAACACTGTAATTTTGTTGGATTGGTAGTTATATTTTGTCAGTTTTTAACAACAGTATAATTAGACTACATCCAACCTATTTTTCCATCATGTTGAGTAATAAACTTTTAAGTGTATTTTTCCATTTTGAATTTATCTCCGAAGAAAATATTTTTCGAACCCTCTCGTCTGAAGGCGTCGATCTATAATGTCGTCTGATGTCACATCGAATTGTTAAGCCATCAGTTGGAAGCACTTTAACGGCTCGTATTACTTCGCAAAGCGTACCTTCCGGGACACAAGAAGACGCTAAGATCTGAAGTCGACGAGGATGAGTAGCGATGCGTTTCTACTGAGAGGTCAACAGGGACTTAAATAGGAAGTGGAAAGAGAGTATCGACGGCGTCAGTAAAAGGGTACCAAAGTGCTTCAATATGTCTTTCATATAATATAATATAACATTGCATTCCGCTGCGAAAATATGAATATCACTTTGTCTGACTGGAAAGCTCAAAATTCTTTTTATATGAGCGTCTCTCTGAGACCTAAATTTTAAAAAGAAGAAGGTTCAGAAACCGACTCCGCGAACTTTTAAGACAATCCCTTCGATCATGTTCACGTCAAGTTGAAATAAGAGCCTTTCCTCTCTTGTTCTTTGACAGTCCTGCTCTTTTGGAGATATTTCCTTCCTATCAGTGAGTTTCGGAGTATGGAACAAAGATGGAGTTAGAAGTTTGACGAGTGGGTTTCGCGATCAGTTTTCATTCAACACAAGGAACGGAATCCTCTTCTGGCATCAAATTTCCCACCTTGAAAACTTTTAAAACCCTATATCGGGATTACATCTGTTGATCGCATCGAGCAATATGTCCTTTGCGGGAATTGTACCTTGGAGTAAGGGGGTGGGCGTCTCGGGTGGGGTGTAAAACAAAGTAAGTAACGGTGATACCCTATGGGACACTTGCTGTCCCTGTCATCCCATCATAGTGACTCTTTACAAGCGAACGTATGTCTTGTAGTTCTTTCTGTTTCTTACGCCTTTAGGAAATTATTTGCTTTGAAGAAAGTCACTGTTTAGAAAATGCAAGGTAATGATCAAATTAAAAATGAGAAAAATATTTAAAATCTTCATATTCCGATTCTTCATATATTCACTGAAAAACAGCGTGGTCATTTTTGTTGCAGCTCATTTATTATGTTCTTGAAATAAAATTCTTCTCAGAAATTTGTTACAAATCGAAGCAACACCGGAACAGCGTATTTTTCAGAATCAGCGTTTTTGTGTGTTATTTTAATTTTTAATTATAATATCAGAATCATTGATATAAGAGACATGGTTCTGACTTCGACGTGTCCAAATAAAAACGTTCCATACCGACCAAAACAAATGAAAATATGCTACAGTGTTGATGGCACTGATGTTCCCAATGCCATTTTTTAATGTGGAATCTTGCCATTTAAACACGTTACAATTCCAGAAGAACAGACTTTTGCATCCGGGTCGCAATGGACTGAGCCTGTTGCTGGAAAGCTGGGATTTTGTTGAGTCGGTCAAGAAATGAAGCTTTTATGCCTCCAAGACAGCCGCTTATGAGAACAACAAGATGGTATTTGTAGCCTTGGTACATTCTGCTCATCTCGAAAAGAAGTGCTTGATATTTCACACGTTTTTCTTCCTACTTTGTCGTGATATTACCATTGGCTGGTGCCGAGAATTCTATCACATAAATGATCGTCGTCTTTAGATCTCGGAAGACAATATCAGGCTTTGTAGCACTGATACGTTGAGTGGTGGAGAATGAGAAATTCCAGAAGATCTTACATTGATCATTCTCAACAACGGACTCCAGTCCCCCCCCCCCCCCCCCTATGTTTATTGTTTTTGTATTATATTTATTTATGAAGTTCCTCATAGCCCTCCAAGGAACAGATAATAAAGTATCATACAAAATGTACAGTCATTGGTCTAATGAAGGTAATATATCTAATATGGTGGATTAGTAACATAATATATGTGACAAATAATCACAAATTAATAAGTTCATTTGTAGTCCAAATATGTAACTTCTAGTCTATAAATAATTCGAAATAATATGAAATAAAATAATGCAAAAAATCGAACATAAGTTTATATATATATATATAATTATATATCATTATTATATCATTATTATCATTATATATCATTAAAGAGATATTCGTAAAAAGATTCTTTTATGTGGAAGCTAGTCGGCGCATTTCTTATCGATAAGGGTACCTTGTTGCACAGTCGCGCTCCCCTCACGATCAAGGATTTCTGCAGCTTACAGGTACTATGACACGGAACAGTAAGGACCGTTTTTTTTCACGAAGTTTTGGCTGATTAGATTGTTTGTTGTATGGTTTGTATACATATTGTTGTGTAGTTGTATAGTTTTCGTGTATAGCACGACTGGCAATAGATCAACACCATAGAAGTGCCGAAGGTGGTAATATTACATTTTTAGAGCCGCATTGTGTCTCTGTATGTACCCGTAGCATGCATACTTCCAGCATCCACTGAGAACATGTCCAAGCGTTTCTGGCTCTTGCTTGCACGCTCGGCAGTTGATATTGCCTATAGGTACAATCATTATGCCCTAGCGGTGAACTAAGGTTTCTACAACGCCGTCTTAACAGGCAGAAAGGAATCCCCCAGTCTCCGATCTCAATCCAGCAGATTTGAGAAACATGTTGGACAGACCCATCGATAGCTCTTCTCTACGTATAATGCCGTAGAATTTACCATGAAGGGGCTTGTGAGCAGGATACCTGATCTCTTGATTACTGAGGCGTTTTATGAGCATATTCCGGGTGCATATTGACCAAACGTTCATGTCACCGCTGCATGAATCCTCTTTGCGCCAGTGAACTTCTTTGCCAACAGGTAAGGATGTCCCTCCTTAGATGGTCTGACCATTTAAAACGATGTTCCCGTGTTTGTCCGTGGCCATTGCCTGGTCGTCACCTCGGTTCGGTCCAATTGCCACTCTCAACTGAAACATGGCCTCTATCCGGGTGAGGCCTACTGTGTGTGGCACTGCGCGATACTGGTGACGTAACCGCATAATTAAGCTGCATTCAGGAGTTTGCCTAATGCAACATGGCCGACTGCAAAAGCCGGAGCTCTCGGGCAATGGGGTCGCCGCATCCCTACGTCTTAACTACTTTATTATTATTATTATTATAAAATTATACCATGAGGCCAAATCCCTTTCGGTTTGTGCGTGACTTACTCGGTTCTAGCCTCGTTGTACTGTCGGGGATTGAGGATTTCAATGTACGAGACGCGATGAGAGGAGGGATGGTGTATAGACTTTGAGATTAATCTAGAATTCCCGTGCTGCTTATTTAAACAGCACGTTCCTTGCACAACACTGCTACGACCCAGGTCGCTGATCAAACTATCTAGCAATCACCCCAGGCGAAGTGCTTCACAAAGTGACCATGTGAAGCTCTCCCTTTGGGCCCATTAGTACCCAAGGTCTTTCATTTTAGGCCTTATTCATTTTACTGACACTCTTCATCATGCATTTCTTATAAACTATTTGTCGCTATACTTTTCTGTCATCTTTCATTCTCCCAAGATGCCCAAACCACCTCAACGAATTCCTTTCACATCTTTCATACAGTGTCTCATCTACACCATATTCTTTGAGGATTTTCTCATTACTGTTTTTGTCCAGTAGCGTTTTACCGCACATATTGCACAGGAATTTCATACCGATAGCGTTGATTTCGCTCTTATTCTTTTCTTGGTGCATCCAGGTCTCTCTGCAGTGCAGCACAGTGGGTACAAGTACAGAATTATATATTGCCATTTTGGCTTTATTTCTTATACTCTTACTTCTGGTAATGACTCCTACACTCCTCGCTAGTACGCCTCTCTATCTTCTTATCGACCTTTCCGTCGGTAGTAAATGAACTACCAAGCTACACGTACTTATCAACTTGTTCTACATATTCTCTCATCATCTAAGACAATGGTGCATACTGTTTTCTCTGCAAGCCTTCGATTGACTCTGCCATACCAACCTTATCATCTGCAAATGCTAACCAACGCACCTTTACTGTCCCGAGATCCGCACCTTCTTCGCCTAAGAGGGACCATTCTTTAGACATAACGCATCCTTGCCTGACATCTTGCATAATATCGAATCAATGTCTCAGTTGTGACCTTGACAAACGCTTCTTCTAGGTCACGAATACACAGAAAACTTTTTGGTCTCTTTGGTTCTCTATGTTCTTAATCCTTGACCTAAGTTTATTTCGGAGACTAAGAGATAATAATACGTTGTACACTCAGAACCCCTCACAACCCTTATATCTTTTATTAGCTCTCCGAGTCTTTCATGCGCAACAACAAATGTAATTATACTGTAACTATCTCTTCTGCACCAGGTGTACAAGTGGATAACTTTATGCCTGAACCAATTATTTATAATAAACAAGACCTTTTTTAAGCCTAAGCCAACCAATCTGTCTTTGTTACCACTTGTTTTTGGATCCCCAAAATTACCTAGCACCCTTTCCGTACCCTGACGTTGGATTCCATTACCCATCCATTCATATCTTCTCATAGAATGATTCTTTGCCCATGCTCGCAAGTACCGAAAGTATCATTTACCATTTCCCAGAAGACGTCTTTTACTTTACTCGTTTCACCATCGACTGGGACGTAATACGCTATGATAAACAATTTTCTGGTCCCCACTTTCATCCTAACCCACCACAAAAATCTGGGATACAAATCCATACCTCTGGGTCATGCCTTGACTACCATGTGATTCGCTATCTATTCTTGAGCATAGTCCGAGTTCGTTTTTTAACTCCCATTTTCTATCACTCTAATGGCAGAGATTGAAAAGGATATGTATGATTAAAGATTGTAGCAGGGATAGAGAAGGATTTGTGAGAATAAACGGAGAATGGCGCTACCATACAAAGGAAACCCTTGCATGAGTAACATTGTGATAGTAGTTTATTTTCTTACACCTGGCAATGGTAAAGTCAACCTAAACGAAAATATCACGTAAGGTTTTCCTCAGTACATTATGACCTCTATTTACCGGGAGTTTCGGGCTTTGCCTTAATGGCCTCTACGACAAATCAGGGTTATCTGAACCGTTCTTCTTCTTGCTTGTGACTCCTTATAGAGTGTAGTTCCACCGATGAGGCTTGAGCGGCGTTGCGTGTCTTTGGCGTGGCTTATAGACAGTGGCGTGGCTTATGTGAAGTTTCTCAGGAAGCGTGAAAGTAGTGCTGCCAACTTTAAAATTTGCCGCGATCGAGGCAAACTAGAATTCTCTCTTATCGACGACAAGAATCAAGTTGGCAGCACTACTTTCACGCTTCCTGAGAAGCTTCGTACACGCCACGCCACTGCCTATAACCCACGCCAAAGCCACGCAACGCCGCTTAAGCCTCATCGGTGGAACTACACTCATAGTGTCGAACCGTAAACTGCGCAACTCCGCTGACCTTGCGGCGACTCTCTCTCTCTCTCGCCTCCTTGGACTCCCTCATCATCGATTGCAACGGTATATCAGGTTTCGATAAATCGGGGTCTCAGTGTGTGAAGCAGAGTAAAGGATATATGTGGATACGTAGTAGATATACATGGATAAAAATATCGGAATTAACAGGAATAGGAATGGTTTTAAATTTAAAAGAACACAGAATAAGACTCATTGGATAGACGAAGGAAAAATATGCATGCATTGTTTCCTCCCATTTCAATCTTGAAGAATAAAATGATTCAAATGATGAGACACTATTCATTCACGTGGAACGAGGGTTTTAGCATTCCGAATTAAAGCAGAAGTATTATGGGAGAACGTGTTTTGACCAAATGGTTTACATGTAAGATATTCAGCCTAACCATACATAATAATTGTATGGAAAGAACAGGTTCCATTTCATTTAATCGACCTGTACTTAAATTATCCAAGGGAGTCCTATAAACTCATGTAGTATTATTATCTGTGAACATTCTATTGTCGTGGGGTTTGCTCTTGCGGTCTCCTTGTTGCCGGCGTTTGCAGGGCTTTCTAATTAATCCAGTGTAGACTCCTATACCTGCGGTAGCACGGATTCATATAGTCTTTAGAGCTTGAGCCGACATTAGTGGCCACTGCTATGCTTACCCCAACCACCCATCTGATCTTCTCTGTTCCGCACCTTATATTGTGTGCACGGCGATATAACCCCGCCGACTATTATTGCGAGCGTCGTTATTATCACAATATACGAGCACCTGCTACTAACGTTATTAAATCGCTTTACCTTCTGACACCTCCTTCTCTCTTTTCTACTCCACCTTTAAGTTCATTTCAGTTTTATCCCGAAGGTAAAAGCGATTAATTTCTGACTTGCTACATATTAAAAATTGATCATAATGGATGTGAATAAAATAATTGCGCTGTGACACTGTGAAAAGTGAAATTCTCTCTTTAGCACTGGGTATTATTTTAGGCTCGACGGTTGCCTGTTTTTCAATAGGGCAACTTCATGCAGTTAGTTTTAACGTGAAACAAGTGACTCTGAGATCCTACCTGTGATCTTTTACGCACGCGAACTATCAATTTATTGTCACGTGAGATTGCTTTTTCCACTACAAGTGTGGAATTTTATTCTGCAGTATATATACAATATACACACGAAATTCGACAATAAGAGCAGTTCTTAGAAGCAAGCTGCCGTGGAGCTTTGTATTTTAAATCCTATTTGGAAGTAAGTTTACTGCACTTTTTTCGAAACATTGCATTTTTTGAAATACCTTGATGAAAATATAAAATTATGGATAAGAATAGCAACTTTGAAATAGTAAAAAGGATATTTTTACTATGTTATCAAAACTTCGAGAACAATTTTTCAGAAAAAGGCATATCAATTAAATAATCACCCATTATTAATGAGCGAACATCGTAACGGAAAAACGTCCATCGTAACCGCAAGTAAAGCATAATCTTTCCTTAGTATTAGTATTATTTAAGCTCAATGTGTCTTATATAAGACGCATCTAAAAAAATTGTAATCTTAATACTTACAGTTTTGTATTTGTATTTAAATTTCAACATAAAGGTTTCTTCTTCATTACCGAGATGACTGTCCCATAGTTAAGTATCAAATATATTCAGCCGCATTATCCAGATGATACCGGTAAATATAAGATTTTTTTCAAGCAGTGTATCAATAGAGGGTGAGGAATCCTAATTTTCAGTTGACGCTATAGAGGATTGTCTTATTTATTTTAATTCGCATATTCCAATAGTGAGAAGGGACTTGTCAAAAATCGAGTTTTGTTACTATTCCCAAATTCAAATTTTATGATTATCATATATGATGTCTTCTCGAATATTTCAAGTTTATTTTCTGAAATTATTATCTCTGTAATGGGCTGATCGCCATATCTAAGGTACAGAAGTTGCAAAATTGTTTAAAGACAAAATTGAATGATTTACATATCATCACTGTGAAGTATTTCATCGTTCTGCCACATAAAATATCATTTTGAAAAAATAATTATTTTTAAAATTGATTATTTTGAGCCTTCTATATCCTTTCATTTGGTAACCATATTATATAGGTGTTATTGGTAAATGTCTGTACATTGAAATCAATCTATACTTTTGGTTGCGCTTATGTGCATGTTTGTGAAAAAAACGCATTCATCCTTAAAAATTACTTTTCATCTGCATTAAGTTTCCCAACAGGTCAAAGAAGTCTGATATATCACTCTACGTCCTACGACCTCCACATAGTAGGCTCTGGAAACTAAACATTACTGAACATTGTAGGCTAATGGCAGACGTTAGTATAATAAGAATAATGCCAAATTCAATTATTCTAAGGCATGTTTTGCGAATAATTGATTACACTTTTATTATGCTAAATATAGTATACGAGATTAGAGACGTAAATCGAAAATGAAATCAGCAACACAAAAAATCCTATTTATATTTATTATTATTATATTATCCATTATATTATGTATCCATAATCTCGAATTTCAAGTTTCGGACCTCATTTGAAATCAATGACTCAAAAAATCCAAGTCTGAGTACTTTATACAATTTAAACAACGTTTTGTTCTTTCGCCAGGCTTCCCGTATATGCTTCTGTCCCAGTGCAGTGTGTGGTAGGGTAGTATGGGACCAGTGATCAGTCACTTTTAATTAGCTTTGTGTTTAACGGTATTCGCTAAACGAACAGTTAAATATACATTATTTCAACGTCACAGAGACTATTTCCCATATTTTCTAGTTTATTATTCACATATGATTTTCCTCGAGAAAACAATTCACTAAGGAGAAATAAATATTTTGTAACAATGTACATAAATAACTTTGGTCGGCCAGTTTCGTCCCCTAAGTTCGACCAGGCTATTCATGGTATTATTCACCAGCTCCATCTAATGAAGTTCCATAAAATGATGTGTGTTCTATCATTTTTCCGTGGCCAACGAAGGGATTACAGAAAAATGATCTACAAGCCCTGAGATCGGCCGGGTATCCGAACATCAGATTTTACAAAAAAGTAAATCCAGTCTTTCGGCCTGTATTTAAAATTTGCCACAAGGCAATTTAAAATCAAAATTATTAGGTAAAACAAGGATCAAGCCTTCATAAAACAGACAGTGTGTCCTTTCACACGTAAACGTTTACAGAATTACCCCACCAGGACTTGGACAGTGTGCTAGCAAAGCAAGACATTTTTTTGATATCCATCATGGCAGTCAAAATGTAGCGCACTGCTAACTGGTGAGTTAAATATTTATGAATTAGCTAATATTTCAGATTTTTGGTTTATAATAAATTAAAGCTAATACTATAAACACAATTTTTGTTCTAAATTAAGTGACATTAGCCTCCTTATTATATATTCCTCAAAAAATTAATGTCGCATGGCCGTGTATTGGTTGTTGGTCGGTGACTGGTTCCACTAGCTTATGTCAAAATTGAAAAACTTGAATCCATTTCCAAGCCAGTTTTTTTAGTATAATCTGGCTTTCAATCTTAGTATCTTAAATTTAAAAAAATCAAATCTTCAAAAGCTGATTGCTTTTACGAAACTATTGGGAAATCTTGAACCTTGGTATGTGGAGTTGTTTCGCAATCTGAAATAATCGAAATAAATCAAAGCAACAGTCTATTCTAAAAATTTAATTTTAATCAGGTAAGATTTTTTTTTTAATCATGAAACTCACGAAAGCGCCACCGACTACCCTTGCCACTGGCCGTCACGGCTTCCGCTGTGCTGGATGATAAATGACCTACTCAGGATAATTGCCTCCTAAGTTATGGCTTATGGTGCACATGAAATATGGTATCGCTCCACACGCAATTACTGCCCTGTTATTTATCTCTGGAGCCATGACTCTCCGCGGCTCTCTTGCCTTTACGTCCCACCCTGCCTCTCATTTATATACACCTCTGTATACCGTCCTGATCCTCCGTTTCGTAAAGTCTTGTAATAAGTCCTGTAATCTGCAACATTTTAAAATATCTCCTAAAAATTTCAAGGCTTAGTTTTATCGAACATTATATTCAAAAGGGTTTTAATTAAATCCATTGTAAACTTGAATTATATTTTGGTCTTTGTTATTTTTCGAACTACATTTTGTAAGCAATTGAAGGGTATTCTTGGATAAGGAGCATTGAGAAAATACATCATATTCGTGGTGGTCCGGGATTGTTCAGGAAAATATTATAGCTTATCACGCAGGGGACGGGGTACCAAACCCTTTTATCACGTGATATAGACATTCTTTAATAAGATGACTTTTTCGTATAAATTTATGTCTTTCATTTTTAATAATTTGCATTCAGCTCGGTGCGGCGGAGTTTCACTTCTTTTAATATTGAAGTACCTCATTTACTTTTAGAAATTCAATTACAATGTGTTTCAATCTCTCAATTTACTATACAAAAAGAATTCGTTCAGATTACAACTTTTATTTATAGATCGTGCAGCGAATTGAAATTTTAATTATTTTCCATATTGATTAGGGTTGAGGATTTATCACGTAATTTTCAAAGGGGGGAATAAGAAATATCACAACCTATCATGATAAGCTCGGTTTCGTACGTTTTAACTTTAATGCTTGCATTTCGACAGCTTTTTTTCAAATATCATAAATATGTTAACGGCGATACCACGCTGAAAACACCAGTTCTCGTAAGCTCACTGAAGTTAAGGAGTGTTGGGCGCGGTTAGTACTTGGATTGGTGACCGTTCGGGAGTACTGCGTGCTGTTGGCCCGTCGTGGGTGTGGTGAGCCCACACTAGTAGTACTAGTAATAAATAATCCACCTAGAAACACTACCTGAATCGGGTAGTGTCACGCCTACACCGAAAGGGAAATGGCTTAATGGTATAAAAAATAAAAAATAAATAAAAAAATCGAAAATTTCGTGGCCGAACTGTAATCTCTTTAGTTGCCTAAAGACATTAATACCGCGGTTACACTTGAATCAGTAACCTAATTTCAATCTCAATTTTTTGTTGTAAACCTCAATTCAGTAATGAATACCTCGACTAGCAGCACTAAAGGCTCAATTTTTCACTTATATTTTTCTCTGTGAGGTTTTTAATCTTGCAACAATAATCCAGGCACCTCATGAAAAATCATGGCCAAATTTATGCCTGAAATTTCACTGCAGATTCCTATAGTGTTGGCATTCAGAAAGAAATCTTATATGTGACCATCACTTTCCTGGGCAGCACTCTATATATGTAAAAAGTCATTGAAAGTAGCAAAAACAGTTTTTTTGTTCATTGCAACGAACATATTTGTGTCACAGGAAAGAAGTCTTGTTATTAATTTTTTCAATTCTTTGGGAAAAAAAACCTTCCAAAATCGTTTTTTTATTGAATACGCAATTATTAGCATTGCAATAATCAAGCAAAAAGTTTCAAACTATCAGAAAATATGCCCCTTGCCAATTCTAAAAAGTGTGCTAAACTTGAACTCGAGACAATGATTAGTTTTCCCATTATATAGTTTTTTTTTTAACTTGATTTATTCAGCGGGTTTTCTATATGTTTGGCCGATAGGATATCAACTAAAGTGGGTGATTGTACTCTACAAGAGTTGTACTATCAAATTTATTTAGCGGTACTGTGTCATTTTATCATTACATTACATAAAAGAGGCGTCAAAAAGATAGTACTTGTTTCACGTAGCAAATGAAATAACCCCGTTCCTTTTCACTTTTAAAGCTTAAGTGCGTACCAAGTTTAGATGAACAATTCTACTAATTTCCATTGCCTGGTAAATTTTATAACAATTAGTACAACTCTTATTATTATATAGTTTGTGTGCATCTTAACTTCATATTATATTCAAAGTTGCAGCAGCAGTAACTCCCCCCCCCCCCCCCCCATGACGAACAACAAATTTCTTATTGGGAAACTTGTAAAAAAAACACCTGTTAAATGGCTCTTACCCTGACACTATAAGAAGCAAATTGACGAGTTATTTCATTTGTTATTTCACTTTGCTCAATTATTGCAAAAATAATTGCATATTTAAGAAAAGGCGATTTTGGACAGTTTTTTCAAGTAAACAAATAAACGAATTTTAACGTACGACTCGTCTTTTTGCAGATCATTCTGAAATTTACATTTTTAAACTAAACTTTATTTTCTTTCAAACGAATAGGTGAGATTCAATAAACAAAAGACCTATTATTTCTACATCCAACGATTTCTTACATATAGAGTATGTCAAGTAGGACAACTGACAGAGTTGCTATAACTTTCATCGGACAATCAGCATTCAACATTAATGCGCACTGCTAATAAACATTATAAAAAAATAATTAGTAAAATTATAAATAATAAGATAATAATGAAGACAAAAGTTTGTACTTTATTTTGCAATATCTGAATAAGTATATAGTCCCGGGCTTAGGTGAAGAAAAATAATATAAAATGCATTTAATATAGTATAATAGAGTTTAACATAATATAGAATATTTCTTCACGCCCGAAGGAGCTTTAACGAAAGGGAATTCACAATTACCAGATGACAGTTGTCAATGATTTATCCTTTAATTTCAAAAGGTCTGTTCATAAACGTGGGGAAGCGCAAAGACCGATCGCGAAGTGTTGAGATCCGACAGACGGGCGCCCTAAGCGTGCTCAATAGGGTGGTCCAAACATTTTTTTTTTCGAATTTTTATGGGGATACCCCTCAAATTTGTTCGAATCCACATAAAAATGAATCCATTTTTTTTTGTTTGAAAAAAAATGATATTTGGGGGTGCTGCAAGCCCCATAAAGTTTAACATGTATTTCCCATAAGAAAAAAGACGTTTTTGTAAATCTTATTCAGAATCCTCAATTTATAAATACCAACACCATAAGTCTGCTTTATAGGGTCATAAGTCTTTATAGGCTTTTAGAGGGAATTGTTTCTAATACATAAAATATTACTTTATACTGAAAATTAGATGTTTTCATGAATTTTTAGCACAATTTATTTTTTTTTTTAGCCATTTTCTCATAGAATGGAGTTAGAAAGACGCGGTTTTTTCACAAATTTTCCATTTGTTGTCCAATTTTCAATTAGAGACAAGTGATAGTTCATCAATGTTTAAAAGATTGATTGTTTAAACGATTTATTAATAATTTTAATAATATTCTCTTAGAAAAATGCTACAAAAATGCAAAAAAAAATCCTTTTTTTGAACAATTGATTATGATTAATAATAATATTATATTTGAATAATGCTAGAAAGATGCGGTTGTTTTAAATAATTTCTGGTTTTTTGTCCAATTTTCATTTGGAGTGAAGTGATGATGAATTCAAGTTAACAAAATAATCGTTCAAACAATTTATTATCATTGTTAATGATATTCTCTTTGCTTAATTGGTAGAATGTTGCGGCTTTTTCCTGAAATTTTCAACTGCTTATCTATTTTTCATTAGGCGTGACTTAATAATTAATTAGATTTAGCAAAAATAATGGTTTAAGCAAATTATTATTGTTTATGACTATCTTCATCTATAACGATTGCGCCTGATTGTGTCGGTTTTTCGGCATTTTTTACCTTTGCGTCCTTTTTTCACTTAGTGAGGAAATAATTAATTAAAGTTACAAAAAGTTGTTTAAACAATTTGAGATTGTTTATAAATATCTTTTCTCAGATAAGTGCTAGAAAGTGGCGGTTTTTTTTTCTAAAATCTTTCACTTTGCTTCGCCTTTTCATTCCTGAACAAATAGTAAGTCAACCACAACAAAAATGATTTTTCGAATGGTATTGTGGTTTTAAGTGAATTATTTTTTCTCTTTTCCCAATGCTTGAAAAAAATTATTTTAAAGAAAAAAAGATATTTTACACAAGAGGCAAAAACAAAGAATAGCATAACAATAAAAATTGCTGCATTTCTGACACCTCACTGAAGTCTCTTAGTAACTTATTCAATGAAAAGTTGTATTCAATGTGATCCGTGTAAAAAATTTGAAGCATATTTTAAATATCTGTTTCATTCCAGAAAAATATATTCACAAAAAGAAAGAGATTATTTAAAATATAGTTTTCTCTAATGTTTATTTATTCATTGTTAGTAATTAAGCAGGCGAAGCGAAGTAAAAGATTTTAGGAAAAACCACCACTTTCTTGCACTTATCTAAGAGAAGATAGTTATAAACAATATTAAATTGTTTAAACAACTTTTTGTACCTTTAATTAACTATCACCCCACTAAGTGAAAAAAGGATAAAAAGGTACAAATTGCCGAAAAATCGCAACTATCAGGCGCAATTGATATAGATGAAGATAGTCATAAACAATGATAATTTGTTTAAATAATTATTTTGTTAACTTGAATTCATTATTACTTCACTCCAAATGAAAATTAGACAAAAAGCCAGAAATTTAAAAAAAACTGCATCTTTCTAACATTATTCAAATATAATATTATTAATAATTATAATGAATTGTTCTAAAAATTAATTTTCTTGACTCTAATTAATTACTTAACTTATCTTAATTGAAAATTTGACTAAAAGTGATTTTTTTCCAATTTTGTAGCATTTTTCTAAGAGAATATTATTAACATTATCAATCAATTGTTTAAACAATCACTTTCGTTAACATTGATGAACTATCACTTCTCTCTAATCGAAAACTGGACAACAAATGGAAAATTTGTGAAAAACCCGCGTCATTCTAACTTTGAAAATTCAAAGGAAAAATTTTCAATACATTTTTGGACCACCCTAGTGTTCAAACTTGCACATATGCATATGTCTCAGTAAAAATCATTTCACTTTTCTCAATAATTAAGAATTGAAAAGTATGTTTACAACGCCTAATTAGTACTTTCAAATCCGAGAAATGGCCAAACCGAGAAAATAATGAAAAAAATTATCTATCTAAAAAACGTTACGAAGCCAAAAAGATATTTTATCATTTCATCAATGCTCACTAAGGTAATAAGCAAACAGAAAAATTAACAACGAAAGATACATACAAACAAACTTTAACAAGAAAGTTTTCACATCTAAAAAAGTTCTACATAAAAAAATGTCCTTGCTCTAATGTGATGTTTCGCATCGTTTACAACAAAATTTGAAAATCATATTTTCTGGAAAAAATTAGTATTCTCTATTAAAAAATGCCTTCCAGAAACTTTTGAAAAATATTGCAAAAAATGAAAAAGGTAGGCTTTTCAGAAAATGTCCGGCTATTCACATAGCGTTAATGACATCTCTCTTATATTCCATGAAGCAGGTTTGAATTATCCATTTTTAAATATAAGTTAGGAAGGGTCTATTTAAATGAATTCAAAACTGAATGGAGTATAATACTTTTTTCATGAAGTTTGCAAATATGTAACTTATTGTTATTATTTTAAGGAATTTTAAAAATTTCTATTTGATAAAACAATACAGTGATATTTGATATTTGTCGATATAGGTAATACTTCTCTCATTCTAATAAAACAAAGATTGATTTTCTTTCAAATGGAATTTAGGGTACAAACATTATAAATTATTTCTATACAGTTTTCGTGAAAAAAAATCAATTCAGATATTGTTAATTCGTTTGCGACTTTTCATTACTTACTTGCAACAATTTACATGTACACATTTATTATGAAAACAATCATTTTTGCCATGGTTGCATCATATGCAGATTTGTATATTTAACATTATTAATAAAAAAGAAGATTCTATTAATCTCTTTCTATTACATCATTGCACAATTAACATGTTATATTATTATAAAACATTTATGAATATTTAAAACCATTCTCACGGTTTTTAATTACATTCAATACCGTTTTACTTTTTTCCCGGGATGAATTGATGATTCAACTTTACGTTTTTCTTTTACTGCTTTCAGTATTAGAGATAGCCAGAAAATTATATTTCTCAAAGTGTATTAACGGGGATAGCAATTGCTTCTTTCCAATACTGTTTCTGATATAAGAGAACGGAGGAAAAATCAGGTATTCACAGGAACTGCAATTTTTAATCCTATTCTATTCAAGCCTTATTTGCCAGGTACGTAAATAAATTTCGAATATCTTAATTAGGTCAAAAACTATAGACTTTTTTAAACAAATTTGTGTGTTTTTTTAATGGATATCAAGATTCAAATATCCGTAACATTGTGGAGTTTTTTTAAAATCTGAAATATACGTCTCGCCTAATTTCCTATAGAAACTACATATTTTGTCGCTGATTAATTCCGCGACAATTGAAATGTAGAACTAGAATTATTATCGAGCATAGCAGGATCTATTCTCAGTGTTAAAATATTTCGTGACGGCAACGATAACGCCTTACAATTATTTGAAGTTTACTTGAATTGTAAGTGTCCATCTGTTGCAGAAATCATGAAATTGATCAGGTATTCCAGTTTCACGGCATGCCCCTTCGGTATGATAAATTCCTAGCAGAAGAGCCGAAGAAATTCGTTTTGTCGTCACATAATGATGAGCTGCGTTTTTGATAGGAAATGATTATACCGGCAGGGCATGACATCACAATCGCGAAAGCACCGCCAAAGATATTGAGGGCATGTGACACTTATCCAATCCCTATCTTACCGACATTCTTTTGAATCGTAGCAACTCCACACGAAATGAGAAATTGGGCCGAAAGTTTGAGAAAATAAAGAAGCAGGACTAAGGAACGTTTATGAACTAATACATTTCTAGAACTACAAAAAAAATGGTTGGAAAACAAATTTGTTGTGCTGTGAAAATGTATTAGCAAAGAATAATATCTTTGGTATTAGTACATAACTGGTACATAAATATTCCTTATAGGCCCTTTTCTAGTAGGAATCGATTAAGTTTCGCATGATGTGACACTTTTCCGATTCCTACCTTACCGATATTTTTTTCCATTCTCATTCCACACGTGATGATATATCAAACTGAATGTTTCGAAGAATAAGGAAAATGTAAAAGTTACTACGGAGTACGGAAAGTTTATGTACTAATAAATTTGTACAATTAAAAAAAATATATAATTTTTAAAATTTTTTTGTTTGAAGTAGTAATAATGTCGGTAAAATAGAAATTGGATAAGTGAACACTTGCAAATATAATCGGTAAGAGAACATTTATCTTATAAGCTGTCGATAAGGACGAGATCGCGATAGAATCGACTAAAGAGGTCGTACTACTCGTAAACTTATCAATGTCAATCTCATGGTCAATGTTGATGATGTTGATCTTGGTTTCTTGTCCATGGTGATATTTGTTGTTGTGCTTGTGGAATTGTCAGCGGTTGTTGTCGAAAGCTTTGGAACTACGCAATTAGTTGCAATTGCGAAAACGGTTTAAAAAGAAGAACAAAAATGAAATCAGCAAGACAAAGAATAGCGAACCATCGTGCAATTTTCAAATCACGCACAAAAAAGGACGATAATGATGAACTGTCATTTGATTTAATCATTTCCGCTAGAAAAACAGGGCAATTGAGTTTGACAGGACGAGGATTAGCTTCAGGTAACAGAATAATTATTGAATTTTAAATCATCAATTAATATTCGTTGTGAAAGAACGGAAAAAACATGTAAACAAAAGTCGACCTTAACCTCTAAAATGTGAGTATAATGAGTAAAATGCATAAAATGATCAACATAACTCTAATTTTCCACATATAAATAATACCTTTCATTTTTTCGACATTTTTCGCTCATTTTGCAGAAACAGAAATTTATGTAAAATTTATTAGTATTTCTCTAATCAGTCTTTGTCATCTAAAAAATGTGGTTTAGCGATATGTCTCGAAAATCTCATACTTATTGTTGTTAAAAACCTCATTGGCTTTTCATTACTTGAAGTTGTTGTATATCTTAAATTTGAATATTTAATCTATAAATAATCCTTTTTGTTGATAAATAATCATAAAAATCCTTAGACTGCTTGAAAAACATTTGTTCTTTTTAATACTCTGTTATTGCGCCGTTAAATTAAAACTTTCAAATTATCTGTTAATTTATTGGAACTATTATTGTTATTATTAGTATTTTGCAGTAAGAATTAGTATTTTTTGAAATAATATAAAACCATAAAGCTTCGAAGAAGACTTAAAAATTCTAAATATTTACGTTGTGTCAATTTTTTCACCGTAATTTCGCATTTTTGAACAAAAATGATCATCAAGATTCCCAATTGGCAAAAATTTCAAGTTATGTTAGCGTCGGGAATTGGTATTTTTATTTCTTAATAAGAAATCATTAGATTTCCAAGATTACAAATTTTTCAACAGTTTACGTTTTTTGAATTTGTCAGCTTTTCTTTCCGAAAATTGCTATTTTTAAACAAAAATTATTAAATTTTGAAGGTTCATAATTTTTTAACAATTTTCTGTTACGTTAGCGTTCTGCACAAAAAAATTGGTGTTTTAAAACAAAAATCATAGTTGAAAAAATATTTTGCCATTTGTGATGAGTTTTAGGTGATATTAACGTTTTTCATAGGAAATTTGTTATCTTAAACCAAAAATATTAAATTTAGAAAATTATCTAAAATTCTCAACAATTTTTTTTATTATATGTTAATGTTTTTTTGTCGGAAATTATTGCTATCTTAAGTTAATAAATTATTAGATTTCAGAGAATATTTACAATTTTCAACAACTTTGGGTCATGCTGGTGTTTTTCACACCTGAAATTGGTATTTAAAAAAATGATTTAAATCCAAGGATTTTCGTTTAAAATAATCAAATTTACAAACTTGAATAATTTTGGACTGTGTTAGTATTTGTTGTCGGAAATAAAAAAAATTATTAAAAAGTCATTAGAATTCAAAGAAGATTCATAAAACATTCAACCGTTTTTTCTAAGGTCCGTATTTTACAATCAAAATTGGTATTTTTAAATAAAACCCATTATAATTTAAACAAGATTTAAAATCTTTTGATTGTTTTAGTGTTTTTCGTCGGAAATATGTATTTTTAATACAAAAATATATATGTTTCAAAGAATAATCACAACTTTTTTAATAATTTCATGTTATATTGGCCTTTTACATCATTTATTAAATTGATTTATTCTCCACATTAAGTAAGTTGAAAAAGGTAGCGAATATTGAGGTCATTATAAAAAAATTTTATTCAGTACCAAATAGAGTATGGACAATTAACGAATTGTCAAAAGAGGAATTAGCAGACCTTCGAAGAGAAATAGACTTCAATCACAAGAAAGATTGTTGGTGGGAACAGGAACCTCTAAAATCCTTAGATTTGAGTTCAAACAGCCTCATTGCATTAGATGCGCAAATAAAGAACATGCTGGATCTCACTTTCTTAGATGTACGTATTACATTCAATACATACTTCTTTTATGCTATCATGAAGATGTTCTTCACAAAAATGTCTGTCACCATCAGAAATAATAAAAAATCTTCCCTTCAGCTTCATGACAATTTACTGGAATCGTTACCGCCTGAAATAGGTGACCTGAACAACCTCAGGAAGTTAAATATCTCATTTAACAAATTGGAAAATCTACCTCTTGAATTTTATAAACTGATGGAGTTGAGGCAATTAGATTTAAAGAACAATATTCTCAGAGAATTAGATCCTTTATTTGGAGATCTAATTATGTTGGAATCTTTGGTATGCTTTTTATATTATTTTACTGGATCAGGGTCTTAATTATAAACCTCTCTGTAATCTGTAAATATCTATTCAGAATCTATCGTGTAACAACCTAACAAGCTTGCCTATTGGAATGGGATACCTGGTGCGATTGGTCACTCTTGATCTGAGTCACAATGTGCTCAAAGAGTTGCCACCTGACATAACGAGCATGCGAGGTGTGTTTTCCAGATATAATTCTTTCCCTCTCCACTGTAAATACTGCAGTTGGCCTTTCAAAAACTACATCACGCTACTTTGAACATTTTTTCACTCCTCCCCTTCTTCGTCACAGATCATCATACGAAGCTTGAACTCCAAAAGTAGCACCAAAAATACGAAAATTTCAGGTCAAAATTTTGTCTTGGATTTCATTTGATCAACGTCTAAAATAAAACACAAAACATAATATTTTACAGACTTCACAGACCCAACTTCTCTCAAAACAGGGGAAATGGGGTGATTTTCCATATTTAATTCGATAGGATACGCTTGTTAATTCAAGTCGAAATATATTGAATTTTCAAGAAACTTGTTAAATTTTCACCAAAAAAGATTTATGTACAACCAAATAGTCCTACAAAGTTAAATTTTCAATCAAAAAGTGGAATTTTCAACAACAAAAAATTTAACTTAAACCACAAACAGTTGCATTTTTATATAAATATTAATCTACAGAAAAGATGACTTTAAAATTCAGAAGACCGAATTTTCTTTAAAAAAAAAAACAATTCTGCAACAAAACAGTTGAATTCTCGAGAAAATATACATGTTTAAAAAAATAGTTGAATTTAGAAAAAAAACACACACACACAAAATAGTTGACCTTTCAAAAACAAAAATTAATTATTAACCAAAGATTTGCATTTACAATCAAGTACTTGAGTTTTCTGAAGACATTTGACTTTTCAATCAAAGAAGATTAATTCTCAACGAAAAAAAATAATAGTTGATGTTTCGCCAAGAAAAGATTTGTATTTTAAATCAAAAACAGACGAACTTAACAAAAAAGAAGAATTCTCAATGAACAATGTAAAAGTTGATAATTCAAGCGAAAAATACGAATTTGCAACAAAATAGTGGATTTTCCTTCGCGCAATTATGAATTTTCTACCAAAGTAATAGAATTTTCAACAAAACAGTTGAACTTTTTCCCGAAATTATGATAGTTTCATCCAGAGAGTTGAATTTTTAACTAAAAGCGATCAATTTTCAACCAAAACTGGAATAGTTCAATTTGCAGTTCAAAAAATTGATTAAAAAAAAAGTGTTTCCAACCTAAGAGATGAATCTTCAATTGATAAAATTAATTTCAAACAAAGTAGTTCAACTTTCAAGCAAGTAGTTGCATTGTTAATCAGGAAGATTATTTTTCTACCAATGAAGACAAATTTACAACAAAATGAAAATACCTAAGCTTTAAGTCAAGCAGTTGAATTTTCAATTAAATTTTCAGTTAAGAAAGTTCATTTTCAAGTAAAAAAAAATATATTTTCTTACAAAATAGTTCAATTTGCTTATAAAATGAATGTTTAACGAAGTAGTTTAATTTTTTAATCAAGTAGTGTAATTTTCAACCCAAAAAGACGAATTCTTAATGAAAAATGTAATAGTTTAATTTTCAAGTAAAGCGATAAAATTTTAACCGAAAATGCAATTGTTAAATTTGCTGTTTAAAAAATCAATTTTCTGCCAAATAAGAACAAATGTTCAAGAAAATATTTCAGTTTTTGAGAAATATAATTAGATTTTAATAAAGTTTTCCACTTTCAATCAATTAGTCCAATTTTGAAACAAAAAATATCAATTCTTAATGAAAAAATTTAATTGCTGAATTTTCAACTAAAAACGATCAATCTGCAATTGAAAAGAATTCAATTTCAACGAAAAATAGTTGTATTTTGTTATTTGTTTCTATAAATTCAGTACGTATTTAAGCATAAAAAACTAATAAAAAAAAGGAAAGTTTCTTGAAAACATGGAAAAACGAGGAATTATTTTAAACAAAGGAAAAAGGGGGAATAGGGGAAAGAATATGAAGTCTGTATTTAGATGCTTTACTTGTAAAATAAAATCACTAATTTTCATTTTTTCAAGTATGACGTATTTTTTGTGTGGCCCCTATATACCTATCCAGAAAAAAACACATTCTTTTGAAATAGGTTTTACTGCACTACTCTCTGTCTACTTACAACGTATGTTTTTTCTATTTTATGCAAAAATTGTAAACGGTGTCTTTCGGAAGTATTCTTGTCTCTTCGATGCAAGATATTCTTACTAATTTGGAAATAACAAAGTAGAATACCTCCTAATTACCAGTATGGGGTGTTTCAAATATTATGTAACGCACTTTTCTAGAGTTTCTGGTCTACGTGATTTGCATAATGCCTGAATTTAATCTATTTTCACAAACTCTATTACATAATACTTTATTTTATACACAAATTATCAACCTATTGCGGTATTGTCTTATATAATTACAATTGTATTTTTCATTCAGCCTTGAAGAAATTGGATGCGAGCTTCAATCATTTAGAAACTTTGCCTCCGTTTGGTGAATTGAGAAAGGCAGAAGCTCTCATACTTCACACAAATAATCTAAAAACCTTTCCTGACATAAGCGGATGTACGGCTTTACGCGAAATTCATCTTACAAACAACAGTATCACTGTAAGTTAAATTTGTATATCCCTGGCGCACAATGGGGGAAAAAAAAGTTTCTGTGGGTAAATCAATTTTTGCCTACACTATTAATTCGATTTTTTTGATTTTTTAAACAAAAGCTTTGTAAATTTCGAAAGAATTTGTGTGGTTGCATTTTCAAAAATAAAAAGTTAAATTTTTATTTTTTCAGAAGTACAATTTTTTTAAGATTTTCAGATTTATCAAATAATGTCTTTTACTTGCGCTAAAACTATCTGGAAATGATATCCAATGACTGAGAATAATTTTAAAAACATGTATTGTGACATAAACAAATTAATTAACACAAATCAATTTTGGGGATTAGCTACGTTTAACCTGTTTAACTCATTGAAATCTACATTTTTTGTTTAAAATGTGCAAGAAATTAATGTTTCATTACGAATAATTGAAAAAAGCTGCTGTTTGGCAATTTTTAGACTATTTTACTTTTATTAAAGAGTATTTATCAAATTTAATCGATTTTTAATTTAAAACTCAACAAATTATCTAAAAAATTCAAAAATACAGTTGATTTTATTATTACGTGAAGCAGATGATATATTACTGATAAACGCAAATTTATCCGCAGGAAATAGATACGTCTTGTCTGGAAGGCATGAGTCAATTGAAAGCTCTCACTTTAGGAAGCAATAAAATTGAAACAATTCCTGAAGAAATTATACAACTCTTAAACTTGGAACATCTTGATCTTTCACATAATAACGTCTCCTCGTACGTGGTTTATTATTTATCTCGTAAAACAATTTTCCAAATTTCATTGTGAAATTTACTCAAAATTACTTTTAAGTTTTTTAAATCGTTTTTTAAATAATTCTAGGATTCCTAGTTGTGTTGGCATCATGCCTAACTTACACAATTTTGTCATCGACGGAAACAAATTAGATAATGTTAGGCGCGATATAGTACAGTGTGGCACACCTCGAATATTGCGTCACCTTCGACAAAGTTCAAATTCAAGCCACATTGAAATTCGAAATTGTTCATCACCAACGTGTGATGAACAAATTTTTCCGGACAAGTATGTATAAAAAAAAGAATAAGTATTCAGAGCGCTAAATGAAAATTAATTGAAACAGAGACGTTTAACAATTTCATTTGAACTCTGACCATTTGAATATTTTTTACATTGTCTATAGTAAACTTGAACATCGACTATACATTCTGTGTACTGTAATCAAAATTCTTTGCATTTTAGATATGTAATGAAAAATGCAAGATTGTTGAGCCTCACTGGTAAAAATCTTTCTAACCTTCCTGATTCGGTCATGGAAGACGCGAAATTTGCAAAAGTGACCTGCATTGATTTGAGTAGAAATAAATTACAGGAATTGCCATCTTCTTTGTCTCAAGTGAAGACGGTCACAGATTTAAAGTTGTCGTGCAATCAATTTACGAAAATGCCACAATGGATTGGTGAACTGCAACATGTTCAATACCTAGATTTAAACAAAAATTGGCTGAATTCTTTACCAGAGAGTATTCATTTGTTGGAACATTTGCGAGAAATAAACATATCATTCAACAAGTTTGTATAACGTTTCCAAAAAATGATTAAAAATAAGATAGTTTTAGGAACAAAAATTTTAATTAAGGATGATATCAAATTTTGTTGCAGATTTGTAGAGATACCGACATGTATATATGAAATTATTCATCTTGAAATACTTGTAGCAAGTGATAACCAGATTGCAAACATTGATGTGCCTGCCTTGAAGAAATTACGAAGACTAGCAACTTTAGATCTTTCAAACAATAACATTGGATACGTTCCTCCAGAGCTTGGGAAACTTATTCATCTCAAGTAATTAATGTATTTTTAATTTAAAAAGTATAACAATGATTTAATTGATGAAAATCATTACATCTCATAAAATTTTGATTAAGGATAGTATTCAGGAGGTTGGTACAGGATAAATAGAAATTATACAATTATTTCAGCAAAGATTCTATAATATAGAGTTTATTAAATACTTCAGACTTGATCTACGCAATCGGAAAATGTTTTTTTTTTTTTCGAAATCCCAAGTCAAATCTCATGTTTTACTACTAATATTTCAGGAACAATAAAAAATCTTGGATCTTATTCTCAGTACCAACTTCTTGAAAACTGTTGGACAAAATAATTAATGTTTTTAAATGCAATCTAAAATATGGCATATATTCAATGTACGTAGTTAGTATTTGTTTATATTATTTATGTAGATAATTTTTATTTCATAGATAAGTGTCTTGTTCTGAATTTGCATGAAGCAATTAATAAAATTGTAAAAGTGAGTAATGAACGTAAATCTGAAGGAGTAATAATTCGAGCTTTATGAAGAGTTCATTAGACACTTAAAATTATTTGCTTGTCAGTTAGAGATATCATGTTCTGCACGATGCATCCCGTATGTGGAGTGAGATTTCGTTGTTTCTAAAGCATTATCCATAACATAATCCAGTATTCGCCTCCAATCATTAGATGACATTTCATGAAAGGCATAAAAGGTAAGATTTAATTTAACTTTCACCCATACAATGATAAATTGTGAAATAATACTTAACATTTTCAGATATCTGCTTCTTTCTCACCCGATTCCTACTTTACCGAAATTTTTTTCACAAGAATTCACGTCTACACAAATCGAGATGTCGATTTGAAAACTTGGAAAATCAAATATAAAGCACTAAAGAACGTTTGTGTGGTCCTAAATTTCTGGAAATACAACAAAAATCCAAATATAATTTGTTTTCATTCCAAAAACTTACGACCATACAAACGTGCCTTATTGTTCTTTAACTCGATATCTCTATTCGTGTGAACGAAGGGTGGCCGCTGAACCAGTATAACCGGGAAATTTTACCGAAGTTTTAGAAGAAAAATCCATCCAATCACTTGAAATATCACATGACGATGCAATGCAATTTTGAATAGTCTTTCTTTCGCTTTTTTTAGAAGTTATCTACAAATTTTTAATAATTTCATTCTCAACTTTTTGAAATGTTAATTTAATTTGTTAACTTTTTCAATAGTGATATCATTCACTTTACAATGCGTTATTCTAAAATCGTTTACTTAAAAAACTCTGTTTATAAATGTTTTTTATTTGTAGAATTTTAAATTGCAGTCTGAAAGACTTGAACAACTAAAAATTAAAAGCGTTTGAAATTGGGCATTTTTTATTAAAAAAAAAAACGTTTTTAGTTAATCCATTCTAAATATAAATTAATTATTGAGTTTTAAAATTAAAACGCAGTTGGAGTATTAAAAATTGAACACTAATTGATTTTATAAGACAATTCTGATTCCGTTCAAAATTAAAGAGCTGACAGATTACAACGTCAAAAATAGAATTCTGTCAATTCGAAAGCCTTTATAAAATTTATTCAATTTTAAAGGAACTGAAAATTAATAGATTCATAATTAAACGCTTTTATTCAATTTTAAATTCTATTGAAATCTTATTTAAAAAATTGTACAATTAACTTTTCCACCATTTGCAATGAAAATAGTCGTCTAGAATGTTCCCGAAACTTCTGACACTGGCAAAGTATTTTTCTACACGAAATTCTCTTCATTGCCATATATTTTGCAGTTCATACGGCCACTGGAGCTTACCAATTTCTGTAGTAATATGCGATTTATGATTTACTTCAAAAACTATAATTTTTGTTTTATTTACATTAATTTTGAGGCCCATGTTCTTCATACTTGTATTCAGTTTGCTCAGCATTCTTTACAAGTCTTCGATTGATATTTCACATATTTATCCGGCTAGGCCCTTTTTTAATTAAAAAAAAGAACTAAATTCAATTAGCAGCCATATTTGACTCTTCATTTAAAACATTATAAATGAAATATTCAAACCCAAAGAATTTGAAACTGAATTATTTGAAATACAAAAGTTTGAATCGTTAAAATGTCAAAGAGCTAAATTCAGACTTTGAACGTTACAATTGTAATCGTTATATTTTTAAAAATTGTATTTGTAAGTGAAATTGTTGAATTTTGAGATCAATAACTTGAATTGATTTCAAATGATTTCAACCGAAGTGTAGATTCCTACAGACTTCAAGCCAAAAGATTAAATGATTTTTCATTTTAAAAAAATAATTTTAGGAGTTAGCAAAATATTTGAATAATTTTAAAAGATATTTAAAAGTTTTGAAAAATTACAAGTAATTTAAACCAAAATAATAATAATAATAATAATAATCTTAAATGAATATTTCAAAATATTTCAAAACAAAAACAAATTTTGATGTTTAACTATCGAATTAATTAATTAATTTAACTATCGAAAAACATTAACTATCGAACAATTATTCATTTGCAACTACTCAAAATTAAAATAATTCGACTTATAATTTAAAAAGTGTTAAGTTTAAAAAAATTGAATCGTTCAATTTTTAATGTTTCAACTTTGAAATGCTTAAAATGATATAATTTTGAAATTTTTAAAATACATTTAATTATTCTCCAATTGAGAACATTATGATAACGTGAATTTATATATTTTTTACTGAATCTAACTATTTGAAGTATACATTTTATAAAAGTTTACAATTTTTAATTTTGCAGTTTGACAGCATTGAATTTAAAACTGTTCAATTTAAAAGTGCTCATAGCTCTTATAGTATACATGTAAATTATTAAACGTTTAAATACAACATTTTTGAATGAAGGAATGTTCAAACTTCAATTTTAAAAACTAAAAATTCAAGAGTTCCACTTTTTATATTTTTCTCTCGATTTAAAGGGCCACCCTGCCATTGCATGTTTATTAGGGTGCCCAGCCAAATCTCGATTCATGGATTCTTAAATTGTTGTAGCGAGAAAATCACCCTCTTGGAGATAAATGTATGGTTTTTTTTATTCTGTAAAAAATTTTAAAGTTACTTTGAGGCTGTTACGAAGAATTGTTAGTCTTATTCAGATTGAAATTTTCAAAAATGTTAAAAGATAAAAATAATAAACTGATAAAAGAACAATTTTCACCATAAAAATAATTTCAGCTACATCTAAATATTTTTGTCTAATCTGTATAAGATGTAAAATAACTTTCTTCTCTTGAGAAATTAATTTTCGCTTCAACAATTAAGAAAATTCAAAAATCGATATTTAGCTGGACACCCTAATGTTTATAAAAGTTGAGTGTTAAGAAGTTTCGTTATGTTATATGTTGTATTTATATTTTGATGTTTGATTGAAACTATAATTTCATTTAATCATTAAAAATTTTGTTCTAGAACTTTATTGCTGACAGGGAATTATTTCAAACAACCAAGGCATACGACTTTGGAGCAAGGAACTGAAGCAGTCCTTTCCTACCTTCGTGACAGAATACCTGCATCATAATCTTCTCAGGAAGAAGTTACAAAATGTTATAAAAACTGGCTAAAAAAACTAGAAAACTTTTTAAAATTTGCGAAAAATTGAAAAATGGCATTATGGAAAAAAAACATTTTGCCGTAATTTGTATTAGATTTTTTCTGATTTATTAACCAATATTTGATCGGTAAACTATTTTATTTATTTAAAATGAATTGCGAAACAGTATTTATTACAAGGATCAATTTTCGTGCTCAATTCGAGATAAAGAATAATTTTAATTTATTTTTCTAGAGCAGTTAACACGCTTTTGACAATATTATTCAATTATTCGTTAAATATTTAATAGGAGGCAAATGCTTCATTTTATTTTAGAAAAAAACTATATAGTTTTCTTTTATTTCACTGTTTTATTGGTTCCTGTTCAACTTGCTTTGAATGATATAAAATAGGGTGGTTAAAAAAAAATTTTGTTTTGATCATTTAAAGACTCACTCTTTTATTTTGTGAAATTAGGTAAAAAAAACGCTCTTAGTATTTTGAGATTTAAAAAAAAATATTTAGAGGTAGGACATTAAAAAAATCTTTTTATTGGAAAAAGAATCGTGAAAACTTCACAGAGATAATGTAAAACTCGCATGAAAAATATGAAAACAAAAAATTTCATTAATAAAATTCACCCTCACATTCGCTAAATTTTACCTCTCAAGGCACAAAAACGCAATTTTTAAGTGTCTTCTGAATTTTACGGAATTGAAATTAAATTTTTAAGTATAAATTTTCGTAAACTTTCGGTATACAAATATGAAAACTAATGCCCTCAAAATAAACATTGTTTCCCTTTTCACCCTTAATAATTCGTAAACAAATTACATTTTCTTTCTTCAAAACTTTTTATTCCGATATACTTGTATACTAGATATATATTGAAATAAGAGTTTTGAAGAAAGAAAATATAACTTTTTTTAATTATTGAGTGTGAAAAGGGGAAAAATGTTTATTTTACGGGAATTATTTTCCATACTTGTATAGGCAAAACTTTTATACAGTTTACGCTTAAAATTTCACTTCAATTTCATTAAATTCTGAAAAAAGCACTTAAAAAGTGCGTTATAATGTCTTGAAGGGCAAAGTTTTAGTGACTTCAAGGGTGCATTTATATAAAAAATTAATATTTTTATCCTTTGTGTTGCTCGAACGATAGCTTTACATCACCTCTGTGAAGCTCTAACAATTTCTTTAAAAATTAATTGATTAATTACATTTTTAATGCTTTGGGATACGTTAAGGCTTTAAGCTTAAGGATCGTGCCCTATCTCTAAACATTTTTTTGGTATCTAAAAACATTATGAAAAATTGTTTTCACCAAATTACACACAATTTTTGGACCACCATTATATAGAATCACGAAAGGCGGTTTTAACGTGCCAGCATTCTGTTTGTTTGTCAATTTTATAAATTATTATCAGCACCTGTACCTGTGATGTACCTGTATTTTTATATTGAATGTTTCTTGTTCTTGTATTTTTATTTTAGAATTTTACGTATGTTTTTATTTTTTTGTTTGTACAAAGGGATGATGTTTTTGGTCAATTCATAAACAATGCGTACTTGTAACGTACATTATCATAAATGTTAAATGGGATTGTTGCATATTTTCAAATATAGTTTTTCCCTAGTGAAATTAAAAGAGCACCCAAAATTTATTATAATTAGTTGAAGAAAATTTTTCAAAATAAGTTTGAATGTTTTTTTATAATGTTTTAAAAGTATAGTTTTCAAATTTGCACGGAAAGATGAGACATTCTGATTGGGCCAGCGTCGGAAGTCACGGTTTATTATTTAAAACGTGTTTAAAAAAATATAAAGAAGGGCCCAAAAAGTTGTTCAAAAAGCTTAGAATTTCAGTAAAACCTGGATTTGTAAAGTGTGGCAGTGCGAATGATGTTTCAAGTTCACAGATTTGTTTCAATAGGGGTTTCGATAATTTTTTTTATGATTTTTTTTCTCAGAAGTGAAGTATTCAAATATTTTTGTATGTGTACTCAATTTTTTTTAATTTTATGAGTATTACAAAATATATTATCTAAAATGTATGCAACATCCCTATTAGATAATAATACGTCGCACAAATTTAATACGAAATAAAAGATTAAAGGAAGGATAGTAAATAACATTCCGAAAAACGTAATTGTTTCTTACATTAATTTTAATTTTACACACTGTTTTTGTTGTATTTATTTATTTAATCATAATCTGTATGTTCGCAACAATTTTATAAATAAATCATATTTATTATGTAATTTGTTGTTTTTAATAACCCATTGGGGATTGTAATTGAGATTGAAAAGCGACTTTTGAAGGCTTACACTTTTAATTAAAGAATCAAAATTTTATATAATTAAGGCGTATTCCTGTTTTTAATCAAATCTGTATTCGGTGTGAGATTTGAATTTTTTTTTTTCGACTGATTTACATCAAAACGTAGATTTTCGAAGATTTTTAAATAAAACTTTGAAAGGTGTTTACAGATTTTTAAAGGTTTTAAGATTTTAAAAAATTCTTTGATATTCCTGGCAAAATTTGAAATTATTTTTCATTTAAAAAAAATAATTTTAAGAGAATATTTAAAAATATTTCAAACAAAAATTTGGTAGCATGTCATTTCTCCCAAAATTTATTTCACCCAAAATTTA